>CATIWF010174805.1:0-298685 GCA_949630135.1 Balakata baccata
ATTGGAGTCGGCAAGGGGTAATGGTACGAGCATGATATCTCTTATAATGCCTCCCCGTGATCAAATATCTCGGGTGACAAAGATGTTGGGAGATGAATTTGGAACTGCTTCAAACATTAAAAGTAGGGTCAACCGTCAATCCGTCTTGGCTGCCATTACATCTGCCCAACAGAGGTTGAAGCTCTATAACAAGGTTCCTCCCAATGGGCTGGTTCTTTATACAGGAACTGTTGTCACTGAAGATGGAAAGGAAAAGAAGGTGACAATTGATTTTGAGCCTTTCAAACCTATAAATGCATCACTGTACCTTTGTGACAACAAGTTTCATACAGAAGCACTGAATGAGCTCTTGGAATCTGATGACAAATTTGGTTTTATTGTTATGGATGGGAATGGTACCCTGTTTGGGACGTTAAGTGGCAACACACGAGAAGTGCTGCATAAATTTACTGTTGATTTACCAAAGAAGCATGGAAGAGGAGGGCAGTCTGCTCTGCGTTTTGCTCGACTTCGAATGGAAAAACGGCATAATTATGTGAGGAAGACTGCTGAGCTTGCCACTCAGTTCTTCATCAATCCTGCTACTAGCCAGCCTAATGTTTCTGGGCTGATCCTGGCTGGTTCAGCAGACTTCAAGACTGAGTTGAGCCAGTCAGATATGTTTGATCCACGTTTACAAGCAAAGATATTAAATGTGGTTGATGTATCATATGGGGGAGAAAACGGTTTCAACCAAGCTATTGAGCTGTCAGCTGAAATTTTATCAAATGTAAAGTTCATACAAGAGAAACGCTTGATTGGGAAATACTTTGAGGAGATTAGCCAGGACACTGGAAAGTATGTCTTTGGTGTTGATGACACATTGAAGGCACTGGAAATGGGCGCTGTCGAAACCCTTATTGTGTGGGAAAATCTAGATATAAATCGATATGCATTGAAAAACAGTGCAACAGGTGAAATAATTATAAAGCACTTGAACAAGGAGCAAGAGGCTGATCAGAGTAATTTCAGGGATTCTGCCAACTCTGCTGAATTGGAGGTTCAGGAGAAGATGCCCTTGCTTGAATGGTTTGCCAACGAATACAAGCGTTTTGGTTGCTCACTTGAGTTTGTTACAAACAAATCTCAAGAAGGGTCACAATTCTGCAGAGGATTTGGTGGAATTGGCGGTATTCTTCGCTACCAGCTGGACATGAGATCTTTTGATGAGTTGTCCGATGATGGAGGAGTTTATGAGGATTCGGATTAGGAACGTATACTTCCTTGTCGCGGACTATGTGAAAGCGCTCAGCAGTGTGATGCTGTGATGGATCTTTTATGACTGATATTGCCAGAGACTACACAAATAATTTTCTTATTTTGGTGCTTTAACACTTTCCTGTTGTTTTCCAGCTCGTCATTTGAGTATTTAAAATATTTTATGTGATTCCTTCATTTTATTTTCTTTTATCTAACTCGAGTGATTTCAGATTTTGTGCATTATGCTGGATTTGTTAAGGTTATCTGTGCGGACAAATTTGTACAAAAGAACAGGAAAATTGATTTGTTCAGGGCATATGAAAGTTGGCCGTTGGATATGGATAACCGGGCCAGGGATCAACGGTAAACATTTCAGGTGATGCTAAGTATTTGCTTCTTAAATTATGATAATTCACAAATTAGGTAAAAATCCATCCACGGGTCCTTGAGCTATCATGTTTTTCGGCTATTGAGTTTTCTTTTAACGGTTAGAAAAGGACTTAATGTCTACTTAATAACTTCAGAATTTAACGTGACCAATAACGAATAGAAAGGGACTTAATGTGCACTTAAATAATGCAAATAAGAGGAAATTACAACACATATTCTATTATTTATGTATATTTTAAATGACAATTTAATTGTACTTAAAATTTTATCTAATTAGATTCTCTTTCACCATCACTTTTTATGGCTTGAGAATTGAATTGAAATTTAAAAAAATGACATTAAATTAATATTTTTATTTTTTAAAACTAAATTGTTAAGATTAAGTTAAGATTCTTCATATATGTTAAATATAAAATCTATATACTTATTACATATAAAATCCACATACACTTCTACACACTTGTTGCATATATATTTCACATATACAATTATGTTACTTTTTATTTTTTTAAACTAATTGTTAGGTTTAAATTAATATTTTCATATAGATGTTACATATAAAATCCATATACTTGTTACATATAAAATTCAAATATACATACTCATTTAATATATTTCACATATACATTTTCTTTTGTTGTTTTTTTAAAAACTATATATATGCAAATTATATATATAATACGGTATTATATATATATAATATATTTTATGTATATATAATGTATTTTATGTATAATGTATATATATTTCTTTAATTTTGACTCATATTTCTATAATGAAAATCATGTACCTATTTGAATAATTATATTATATATTTTATTATATATATTGAGGATTCAATAGCAAAAAACTTGAAAGAACAACATCTATTTGAATAAGTCAAATAGGTTTGATGTAATGTTTTTCTATATGTTTTATTATATTATAATAATATGTTATTTGGTTAAATTTTCTGTTAAAAATTATGATGAAATGACAAAAAAATTTACTATTTATTCTTTAAAATTTGATATATTGTACTGATATAATTTGAAATTTAATCTATTATATTAATATCTTTTAAACAAAAAAGAATATTATTTCTAACAGTAAATATTTTAAAATTTAATAGAAGGACTATATAGTTTAACGGAGATAAAATAGAGAAAGCAAATAACATACATTTTAAGCCTTAAAATATACTAGTATAGTATATTAAATATCAAAGGAAAAATAGTAATTTTCTCTAATATAAACTTATTTTAAAGAAGTCAATATTTTTGCAGTCTTACTCAAAATTAGTTTGACAAATATCATATTAAATCTTAAATTTTGCACATTTTTATAATTATATTCAATTATATAAAAATTTTATTTAAATTGTATGAATTTTCTTTTTAATAACAAATCTAGCATTGTATTAAGAAACTGCATTTTGAATTTAGTTGACATGTTATCTCATATATCATATGAGCAATCCATACATTTCAAGACATGTCATCTGGATTATCCATATAACTGTCAATTAGATTCGGAATATAAGTCCATAATACTGAAGCTGGATTTATTACTAAAATGAAAATTCATATAATTTGAATAAAATTTTTATAGAATTAAATATAATTGTGAAAATTTACAAAAAATTTAGTATTTAATGTGATATTTACCCAAATTAATATGTATTCTCTTTCATTTTCTGTACTACACATTTTATTTTGTACAATAATTTTAGTGAAATTCATCGACATAATTTTTTTTATAAAAAAATTCATTTACTTCTAATTTCATACAAATGCAAATCATTAATTAAATTATTTAATTCGTTATGCACTAATGCACTCCTAGTTTGAAGTAAAATTCAATCACAGCGACTTTGGAAGACGAAAACGAAAACAAACACCGACTCGTAGTTGCACTGTAGCTATAGAAAGCAAACAAATAGCAAAGAACATGATCCTACAGCTACAGGGTCCCGTACCTCTTGTCATTATTTTTAAATAAAAAATTTTTTTTATCTTAATTAAATAAAATAATGTAAAACTAGACAAAGTATCAAGAATCATGTGCCGTTCAGAGAATACAGAACTTGCCTGCATTATTTTTGCAAAAAAATACAAACACGTAACCAGTAAAATCCTCTTAGCTGTGCAGAGGGAGAATTTCCCACAGGCAAGTGGGCAGATAAGTTAATGCCACACTTAGATGCGAGTATAGGAATTTAAGCATCTGGATCTAGCCCAAATCCGTTGTTCGAGTTCTAAAAATACTCATTTCAAAAATACTATTGAAGTCCTTCAGCCTTGAGACCTTACTTGAATCCATAGTTTTCCAACGCATTAAAAAAGTAAATTTGGGCTAAATTCAAATACTCGACTCAATTACAGGCATCCAAACGCAGCATAAGAAATTATAACCAGTTTCCAGTAAACGCCACCAGAACTGGATGATATGGTAGAAGGAGCCTCAGGAATCAGCAAGTGCTATGAGCTGATCAACCACACTTGGATCAGCCAGTGTGCTGGTGTCTCCAAGCTCATCTAACTGCCTGGAAGCAATTTTTCTCAGAATTCTCCTCATTATCTTTCCACTCCTTGTCTTTGGAAGGCCAGGTGCCCAATGAATTTTGTCAGGTGCTGCAAATGCTCCAATCTAAAATGCCCAACAATAAGGTTTCAGAAAATGTAACTGGTTAATATGTACATAGATGCATTGAGACGCAACTTCCGCTGCAAGCACTATCATAGCAGGGGAGGAGGATTAGTGGACGAAAGTTGTAATGCGGACTATTGGGTTGGATAGTATGAACATGTCAGCAAAAAATAATATTAAAAGCTGATCCCGAAATTTCATTTTTTTCATCATGTATGTTTACTAAACCTGTTTAGTTGTTTATGTGATTCCCTTTACATACAAGTTATAACCGTCTTAATTGAAGTATTGGATATACTGATTGCAAAATAAGTTGTGCATTATGCATTCGGAAGACATGTTGTCTGTCTAAACAAAATCTGAAAATGCAGGATTTAATGCAGACCTGGTTTCGCACTGTGAGGACTAGACTTTTCTGGAGTTCCTCGCTGTAAGGAACACCCTCCACAAGAGTGACAAAAGCATAAATGCCCTGACCTTTAACCTAACAGCAGGAAAATAAAAATCTGAGTTAAAATACTGGCATAAAGCATCTGCAACTATTATGATTGTTTCTAGTTGCACAGTGCACTTGTTACTCTCCCTCTCTCTATATAATGTATGTATATAAACACACTAGGACATGTGCTCACGCGCGCACACAGATTTACCTCATGCTCAACACCAACTACAGCAGCTTCGGCACATTGGGGATGAGAGACAAGAGCTGATTCTACTTCTGCTGTCCCAATACGATGACCACTGCACACAGTATGATGACATCACAAAAGGTAACGAAAAATGCACATTAATTTGCAAATATTGATCAAGTATTAAAGAAAGTGAAGGAAGAAAAAGGTTAGTAGCAGGGCACAATTTACTGCACTACATTTATATCCAGGAACATAGTTGTACTTGTTCAGATATGAAAAGATAACAAGAAGAAAAGTTTATCATATAAAAACATGTACCTAACGTTGATGACATCATCAACTCTACCAGTGAGCCAGTAGTATCCATCCTTGTCCCTGAAACATAGATTTCAACCATGACTCCTCGAATGACATGGTGTGCTGAACAGAACACACTATGAAGAAAACAAAGCTTACATTCCAGATGACACCATCAAGATCACACAAACATATTTAGGCAGAGACATAGAAAAAGGGAAATCGTAGACTTCATAGTTATAGTAACATGCCTGCTACAGCCATCACCACTGAAATAATATCCAGGGAATGGCTTGAAGTATGTGGTTTCATATCTGTCATGATCACCATAAAGTGTTCGGAATGCCCCAGGCCATGAGCTTTTTATACAGAGATATCCACTGCACTCTCCTTCAATCTCAACACCCTTCTCATCCACTATGACAGGCTACAGTTGTGCCAGGGGATTGATGAAGTATAAGTTATCAACAGATAGACAAAGAGGGGGTAAAAATGAAAAACATAAATGTTTGATTTCACTGAAATACCTGAACACCAAAGAAAGGAAAAGTTGCAGAACCAGGCTTCTGCGGCCAGGCACCTGGTAGAGGAGTGATCTGGCAGGAAGTAAGAAACAAATATGTTTGAGATGTAGAATGGAGGAAGTGAACAAGACAATTACATGAAGTGAACATACAGACAATTAAACTACCATGAAGCCACCTGTTTTAGGTTGCAATAGAGAGAAGGAAATTGCAGCATAAAATAATGGCAGCATAGGAACAGCAAACACAAAAAATTAAATCAATTACCATAAAGCCACCAGTTTCAGTTTGCCACCAAGTGTCAGATATAGGGCACCTTGAATCTCCAACTACATTGAAAAACCACCTGAAGAAATCGGAACTAGTTAAAATTCCATTTGAAGTAAAGATAATTTCTGGATCAGACGAAAGAAGATAGAGCTAAGAACCTCCAAGCACTTGGATTAATGGGCTCGCCTACACTTCCAAGGACTCGTAAAGATTTACGTGAATAGCAAGTAACACACTGCATAATCAGCAATAACTGATATCAATATTCATTCATGAAGAAAAGCTCCTTTGTGCATGGATGCAAATGCTGCATGAGAACAATTGACAATATAGACATGAGTTTCAAAGCCTCCAAGAACCATAAAAACCACAAAACAACAAGCAGACATTTTACAGCATATGCCTCAATTATGCAAGAAAGCTCTTTCATAATATAACAAATTACAAAAATGAAAATTCTTTCACAATTACTTCCAAGTTTAGTTCCTAAAAATCCCCATTGGACACTTAAATTAACATAATTGTAAGGATAGATAGATACACACCAAAAAGCTCATGGATTCAAGTCACTAGAAACACTTCAGCTTAAGAGAAACTGACCATAGATCATGAGAATTTGCTGATAACCAATGTGAGACTAAATGCATATAGTTTAACAGAGCACTGTTGCATTTTGACCTTATCTTGCTTAGGAAAAGAAAAATTATGTGTTTCCAGATTTTATTGTAACAGGAGAAAAATCTTGCCTCATCACCATCACGCATGAGTGACCGCACCAATGTCGGGGCAGTGTAAAATATCGTCACTTTGAATTTATCAACAATATCCCAACAGCGTCCAGGATCAGGATAATTGGGAGCCTGCAGGAAATATGCTATTAAGTAGAAAAACTTAGAGATCAAAGTAAGCTGAATGATATAGGTTATACAGAAGGAACATACAATAAATTTATAAGCTATAACAAACCTCTACTCTGGTTAAAGCACCAATAGTAGAGTGTGTCAAAGATATATGGCTCCACTTTATAACATATCCTAACAAGGTTCTGAAAGCGTCATATAGAGATGAACAATTATAATTTTCCATATAATGCATTTTTTCAAATAATATGGTAGCTTGATTTATATTCATTATTAATTCCGCCTTTTTTTATTTCTAATACTTTTTCATGTGCAGAATGAAGTAATCTAAGTTTCAATAATTGTGTCACATGAATGACAAACTTTAAGGTGCACATCAAGTTTGCCTTTGTCAAAATTATGCTTAATCCTTTTCTTTCGACTAGGTTTGTCCTCTTCCATTGCTTATTATGCTTTATTTTTCTCCCTTGCAGAATTTCAATTTGTCAGATTGAAGAAATAGGATGATAAAAAAAAAAAAAAAAAACCTATTACAATTATTTTCTGCGACACTATTAATTCTCAACAAAAAATGTGAATGCCAATCAGGTTTATAAGTTCAAAAAATTACCCCTTCAAAGATGACATTAGTTGCCCCATTAAGCATGGGTCCATAAGTCACATAGCTATGTCCAGTGATCCAACCACAATCAGCTGTGCACCTAATGTACAACAATTCACAATATTTAAATTCCAAAATACTATTGAGATTCTCTAAATTGAAAATTTTGAGGAAGCAATAACAATAAGTCAGAGTTTCATATACCAGTAGACATCTGAAGGCTTATAATCAAAGGCGTACTTGAATGTTGTGGCAGTGTAAACCATAAATCCTCCAGTTGTATGGAGAACACCCTTTAGAAAAAAAAAAGTAATAAATACATTAAACAACGAGGAAAGAAAAAGGGAAATGACAGGAAAGAAAGACAAATTAAATAAAAGGAAAAGAGATTAAAAATGCAACATAGAGACTGTAAAGTGAAAAGCTTTATGATCTAAGGATTTTAGGAACCTTTGGCTTTCCTGTGCTTCCACTGGTATACAGCAGAAATAGAGGATCTTCTGCATCAATCCACTCCACTTCACAAGTAGTTGGATATTTAGGGACAACATCCTAAAGATAAATTACCATTCATTAAAACTCAAAAAGATAGAAAGCATAGGTATGCAATCAGTACAACCGTGTAAAAATTACATTTCAAGTAATAACATCTCATCCTAAAATAATTTAAACATTAGGCTCATAACCCTGAAAATATCAAATGATTGACCAATCACTACAAATATTTGGTCTCATGGAATAAGAAGATCCCAATGCAATGTTGTGAAAAACATACAGGCAATCATATTTGCCAATTACAATATACAAGATCCTTCTTTAAGTTATACATTAAATGAGGTGTGACATACTAACCTGCCACCATACATCTCTTCCCTGCTGCCATTTAGTATTTTCCCTCTTCATAGCGGATTGGTTTTCATATGTTAAACATACATCTGATACAAGTAAAAAAAAAAGGAACCACAAGGATTAAAGAGATCATCATGATTAAAGCACAAAAAGCAATAGTTACATTAACGTACCCACTGATATGCCATTTTTAGCCGATTGAGCGAGGGCAGCATCAACTATGTCTTTGAGAGGAATAACTTTAGGACCTCGTTTGACAGCATTACAAGTAATCACAATTTTTGGTTTACAGTCCTCAATTCTCTGAGCAAGAGATTCTGCAGAAAACCCTGCAAACACAACCTGAAGGAATGAAAGGGTAAGAAGCATTTGATAAGCAAGATCTGAAAAGAACACAGGATATAGCTCTGCTTTATTACCGAGTGCACAGCACCAATGCGGGCACAAGCAAGCATGGCAATAGGGAGTTCCATAAGCATGGGCAAATAAATCACAACAGCATCACCCTTTTTAACACCTTTATCTTTCAAGTAATTGGCAAGCTACACAGAATAAACAAATAAAAAATAGTAACATTTAGTTCCAAGTTAAACACTTCTATCGTTGACATTTTTTATACGGAAGAAAAAGATAACCTGGCAAACTCTTTGAAGAAGCTGGGAGTAAGTTAAGGAATCTTGGCTACCAGGGTCATTGGGCTCCCAGTAAATAGCAATCTTGTCAGCATTTCCCGATTCAACATTTCTATCCAAGCAATTGTAACAAATGTTGGTGATACCGCCTTTGAACCACTGCATAATTTAGACAAATTACTTTCAGTATTATTCTTCATTAACGATTAGACTAACGATACGTTCAACGAAAGCGACAAGACGTATAAGCAGCTAAAAGAGCAAGAATGACCTCAATCTTGACATTCCCCTGGCGGACATCGAAATTCTCCGTGACTACTGATTGACCCCAGCTCTTTTTCCAGTAGAACTGAGAAGCAATATCCGACCAAAATCCTGCTGGATCTTCAATAGACCTTGTATACATCTCCAAATACTGATATCGCCATATCAAAATAACCAAAGATTCAGAAAAACAAATTGCACGCAATTTCCTTTTACAGTAAACACTATCGGCGAAAAACCAAGTGATCAGTGCTCACCTTTTGTGGAGAGGGAACAAGAGCCTGACGAATGAAGTTATCGTTAGGGAAGACGAGATCATCCTCTTCAGAAGCCAAAGCCTCACCTAATATAACTGCGTTAAGACGAGGAATTTTTCCGGCACCGGAAGGGAAAGTTTTCATTGACTCCACGTGCCTAAGGTGATTTTTGGTTGTCTTGGGGTGGTGATTCGCCATTCCGAACTGAACCCAGAGCTTCCTGTAACGGCGGCTAGAAAAAGAAGCGGAAGCGGAGGAGAAAAACCGCCTTGTGATGGAGAAACAAGGTTTGACCAAATAACTATTAGCAATAGATATTTGAACAGCTAGACCTTCATGTACTCCTACTCCATATCCAACAAAACCGCCATATCAGAGCCGGGTTTCTGTTTCTATAAATTCTCTTTTTCTTAGTATTTTCTTTACTTTGCTCAATTATTGTTATAATAATTATTTAAAAAAAAAAAAAGAACAAGCTTAAGCAATGGTCAATGTCTATCAATGGCTAACAGTGGCGAAAACTAAAAGCTAAATTTAGATTGTAAATTAATGCTTGTCATCATCTTTAAGATAATTGAAAAATCAGAGTAGAAAATCAAATTCAATGGCTGACCTGGTGATTGGAAGATTGTTGGCCTTGGTATCACTCCAATATCCATTGAAAAAGAGGGAAAATTATAAAATTGAAAGCAACCGACAAACAAACTCAATAAAAAATTAAGGTAAGACTTTGATCAAGTAATGCTACCAAACAGTTTGGTAAGAATTCAAGAAATTCCTATCCACCTAAGCTACCGATGTGATGATATCTGCCTGAATTGTATACTACCAGATAAGAGCGGAGCGATGGTGGAGAATTGGATTTTGGGGGGAAAATGGGATGGTAGATGATTCCTATGTGTATAAGTAACAAGTCAATGTCACAATATCAGTAGCAGGGCTTTTATACGGCAAGTGTCATGTTCTTGGTGCCCGCCATGGCTATCACTGCTAATTTCTTTTTGTCCTTATCTTTTTTTCTCTTTTTTGCGCTTGTCTATTTTCTATTGGCCAAGTGGAAAACTGACGAAAAACCAGCTGTGAATTTTCTCATCGTATTTCTTGATTCTGTTATTTCTGTTCAACCCAATCCCATTTTTGCTGATAAACAAAAGCTTCAATTTTTCTTCGTGTGCTGTAGTCAGTTTATAATAATATCAGATTATGTGATTGTGAGTTCGAATTCTACTTAGTCATGTCATAGTAAACTAATTCAACATATATATATATAATTAAATATATATTATTTCGTGGTTAAATTAGTTTATTAATAATTTAGTAGATTAAATCTAGTTAAAAATTTCTAAACAAATAATAGCATACGTAGTTGAGAAAGACAATTTGTTTTTCTTAATGATATTGTCAATTGTAAAAGGTTTAATTAAATCATACAGAATCCAATGGCCAAAGGGTAATGAAACATTCAATGTATTCAAAAACAGGGCACACTTTTTTTTATAGAAAATGCAGAATCAGCTATCAATATATGATGGTATTAGTCAAATACAAAAGAACCTGAAATGAGTATCACTGTAATACAATTCAAATTACATTTCAAATAAGGAGAATTATAAGCTGCCTAATTAGGCCACTAGGCAATTAGCTCAATAATTAAAACCTGTACGTGAAGCCTAGCAGAGGGTAACATCTCAATCTTCCTTGCAGTAAATACAGGGGATTTGGATTTTCTCGGTTCCTTTATTTTATGGTCTATCAGCTTCCAGTCTCCTTAGAAATGCATTCTTTATGGGCAAACTTACCAAAGCTCCATTTCCAGAAGATGGTTTATCACTTCCCTTCAATACAGGAAAAATCATACAGCACTGGAAATTAGTGTCTGGAATTGCGTACTTACAAAGTTCCTTCAGAGTCTGAGCCCTCAAATCATAAGAAACAATAAATCCAGGTAGCCGTAGATATAATGTATCCAAATTTTCAATATAAGCGCATGGAGACACGAAGCATGGCTTCCAACACGAAAATTCCTCTCTCTGTCTAATGTGGAGAAACATCACAGGATTTAGTAACATCAGAGTGTCGTGCCAAATGGTTCGAGTTAATTCCCACCTCAAATTGACAGGATCGTGACTGTGATGGAAGTAGTTGTCGTGCTCTTGTTCCTTGATGAGAACCCAGATGTGGATTCCTCTAAAGTCAGAGTAGCAATAGTACAAATGCCCTCCGGACTCCCAAAAGCATTGCCCGTAAGTCATGGATTGACATGACCAATCTTGAGAATGATTTGGCAGTTTAATGAGCATACATTTGCTATGGTTAACAAAATATATCAGCAAGTGACCACCCAATTCCCAGTGAATTGCTCCATTTGAGAAGAGAGGATTTGCGCTGATAGTGGGAAGTTCGGGTGGCAGATGAATCATCGAAAAGCACTGCCTCCACATACCAGTTTCAGAGGAGAAAATCTCCATCTCCAGAGTATCAATGGCTCGAACAGCACTAGCTGATGATGATTCTGCAATATATACTCCTACATCTTTAATGCTGAAAATTCGTATAACTTGATAGTGCGAACCATCAAAAGCCAAGCCAGTCCTGATACTTCTTCTGGCGATTTGAGGTTGAGGGAGAACTATATACTGCTTGGAAAAGAGATCGATTAAATTATAGCAGATGACATTCTCTCTAACAGCAGAAAACAAAAGCAAGCCATTGCATGAAGCACACAAGTGGAAATTAGTTTCAGTACAAAAACTCAACTGTCGGTTCACCGTCAAAGATTGTTGATCATCAAGGTCGAGGATTACATATTGAGCAGAACCATCATTGAACAAATAGTGGCATAGAAGTCCTGCAATACCATCTCTATTTGCACTGGAGGATGCCTCCATAGTCTCTCTCTCTGATGCGCTGACACCTCCCTTTTGACATGCAACAGAATGGAAAGTATCTAGTGAACTTAACATGCAAGAAATAAAACATATTTCTGATACTCATAATTAGCAGGTTTCATTGGCATTGCAAACCTCAAGTAAAGGCTCTCTGTTACTATGCAACAAAAAGACAACTTTCTAGTAAACTTCACGAGCAAGAAATGGCCCACCTCATTCAACCAATCATTGAAAAAATTTTTTTTGGCATAAGCTCAGAGTGAGAATCAATAAACCAGAAGAAATTAACAAAATTATGATACTTACAAGTTGCAATGAAGAGGTCTCATTGGCTTTTTCACCAACAATGACCTGTTATATAAAATATTAAATTTGGGTCCTTCCTGTGATATAAATGTTTTTTAAGACGGCAGATAATACAAACATACAAATACCACAGACAGATTACCAGTATTATTACTATAATTCTGAATAAGTATAACAATTATCTAAGAAGCATGGATAGGGACACGATACGCTGGGAAAGGTAGGGCATGGATACCGTAAGACACGGCATAATAAAATAATAAAAAATAAAATAAAATTTAAAATTTAAACATGTTGTAAGCTTAAAATTAATACCATTAAGTTAAATATTAAATTTCTAGTTGAAATAAAAAGATTTATACAGCAATTTAAAAATAATTAAAGTCAAAAGTTTAGAATATTTGGGCCTAAACAAGGACAATGCCTTTGACAAAGCCCATGCCAATAATTATTTGGGAAATGTACACATTATTTTTTATATGTAATATCATTTTTACATTAAAATTCAAAAATTACCAAAAAAAAATGATTTAGAAAATTTAGAATTCTCAATTTATATTTAACATATCCTTATTGGATGTTGTTTTCTTAAAATTAAGATCACATTTAGAAAAGATTAAATTTTTACATTAATTGCAATATTTTCCTTATTTTTTTTCTTTTTTCTCTATTCTCTTTTTTTTATCAGAAATTTTTATCTTTACATTATAATCAAAGAAAAATTCACACTCAATCACTAATAATAAATTATTTTAATATTAAAAAATATTGATCTAATTAGAAATTATGAATAATACATAAATTAAATATGTTCTTGTAAAAGTTACATAGTGACAAATATATTCAATTGTATTTATACTGTATATTTTATAATCTATTTGATTCAAAATTATTCATATATTTAATTCAAAATTATTAAATATACAGCCAAAAGTATATAAAATATATATTTAGTATGAGTGAGTTTTATATGATGTATATGTTTTAAAAAAATAAAATATATGCAAAGTATATTTACTGTATATATGTAAGGAATTCATTCGTATAGATAAAGAATATGAATAAGATACAAATATATAAAAAGTATATTTAGTATAAGTGAGTTATATATGATGCATATATTTATTAAATATACAAAACATTTATAATAAAAATAAAATATATATAAAGTATATTTAATGTATATAAGTAAGGAATATATTGGTATAGATGAATGATATGAATAAGATACAATAAAATATTATACATATATATACATAAATATATATATATATATATATTATATATACATAAAATATATTGTATATATGATACAATATTTATACATAAAATATAAATACCATATATTTTGCATATATTTTTTCTACACATTTAAAATTTGAGTAATATATATATATATATATATATATATATATATAATGATTTTTTAGTAAATATTACTACTCTCTGCATAAAGTACTTTAATAATATAAATAAGAATTTTCAAAATAATATTAAAAAATAACATAATCAATATCTTAAAAAAAAGTATATATCAAATAATGAAATTTAAGTAAAACTTTCCAAATTTTGAATAGATAATAAAAAAAGGTAAATTTTATTTTATTTTTTTAAAACACTAACTATCCAAAATAAAAAAGAAAAACATAATGAAAATGCTAAAAAATAGAATGTAGAATTTGCTTTAATTAGTCTATCCTATAAAAAAGTATATAAATATTATTTAATACATTGGAAGAGCATAAAAGTCCTAAACAAACTAAAATAGTAAATAAGTCTATCATATAATATATAGAGTAAGTGGTGTACTTTTTACTAATTATTTGGACCATTATAGACCTAAGGGTACCTCGAAAATATTCTCAAGGCAGTTGCGATTCTTCAAGAAAATCGAAATACATAGATAGAGAGAGAGGATGCAGCCACAACACAAGATAGAGAGATTGTAAGTTGCAGAGCTTAGCGAGGAAAAGACCTAACCAGTAGAATGACGTCGTTGCTGCAATCATTTATCGATTCAAGAAAGAACTGGTAATCAAAAATGCATATGAAATCTCTCTCTAAACGCCACCTCAAATATAGTTAGCATTTCCAAAACTTTAAATTTCCTCCTGATTCCCATTTGTGGATTGATTTTTTTATGATCGTTTATAAATCGGAATAGGATTGCAATATGAGGATCTTTACGATCCTTACTATGATCTAGATATTAAGGAGCCGCTCAATCGATTACCGAAAGAGATTGTGGATGCTCGCATCCAGCGTTTTCGAAATCGTATCCTAGCCGTGTCCAAAATTTTGACCTTGTATCCAGTCAACGACATGCCATATGGCGTGTCCGACACGTATCCACTGCGTGTCTGCGTATTGGCGTGTCCAACACACAATCTCTCTCAAAAACTGCTGTGTCCGTGCTTCCCTGACAATTATAGCCAATGTATTAAAGCACTGAATGAAAATACTTCAAGCTAATCCTATGTCTATCTCGTCATGAACACATAAATTGGAATTATTCAACCCAATCTTTTATGCTATAACAAGGACTCCGGCTCTTATTGACATTTTAAATTTGAAAATATCATAACTAGATTTGCAGTAAAGAAAACAAAAAAGGAATTCATCGGTATATCTGAATCTTAGCAGCACTCTGCAATAAAGTTGAGTCACAGGATTATAGGACATGGTAGTAAATTCTTTTAAACAAACAAAGCCAGAGACATCTAACATTTGACATAGCTAATATCTAATATTGAAAATCACGTGCAGAAAAATGATTATGAACACCAATTTGATGTAATCAAACCTGCGCCACTTCTCATATCTACTAAAAATTATTTTACTATGAAAAATGGTACAAATAATGGAGATAAAGAGTCAAAAAAGCACCAAAAAAATCCAACTATACAACGAATGACGAAACATGAATGTATGAAATTCTAATTCTTTGTCAAATGTACCCATATTTACAAAAATGATCCATCAAAGTCAGCCGATATCCCACTTGAAATAGCAAAACTGATTTTGGGAACCTCGGTGCTCAAGCAGTTTCCCATTTTGGCCATTATCGTAAATGTTATTAGGCCAAATCAACGCAGCTGCTTGACTGTAATTCAGCTTCATAGGCATAGAATTCAGTAATTTGTTGACCTCATTCCACTTGTTAGCTTGAGTATACAGTTCAATCATACATGTATAATGTTGTAGAACAGGTGCAATACATAGCACTCGCTCATACATTTGAAGTACCTATCACCCTTTTCCAAATCATTTATATGCACACAAGCACATAAAAACACCTACAAAAGTGATTGCATCTGGCTGGATATTTTCCGCCCCCATCTGTACAAAAAGGGCAAGGGCCTGCTTACCACACCCATGCACCCCAAAGCTAGTGATCATTGAATTCCAAGTTGCCAAGCTCTTAATTTGCATCTTGTCAAATACTTGTTTGGCACCCTCCAAACTACCACATTTGCTATGTATATCAATTACAGCAGTCCCAAGAAAAAACCCAATTTTGATCCCCTTTTTAAAGCATAGTATGAATCCAAGTACCCAACTCAAGACTTCCCCAGTTTGCTACATGCTTTTAACAACCCAACCAGAGTAAACTCATTGGGTCTCACATTATCAAACTGCATCCTCCTAAACAATGCAAATACCTCCTGAGATCGTTGGTTCTTCACATACCCATTGATCATGGCCGTCCAAGAAACTATGCATTTGTTAGAAAGCCTCAGGGGCAGCATCTAATTCCCCGCAAAAAACAAGTCCAGAAACAAAGGTGGTCCACGAGACAACACTTCGAACGCGCATTTTATCAAATACCTTACATCCATCAAAGTGTTATGCACGTAGCTATCTGTCCAAAACCCACTTTTAATGGCTAGTCCATGAGCTTCTCTTCCTTTGTCTAGACCAGAAGAAGCCAAACAAGCTTTGATAACGAAGGGAAAAGTGAATTTATCAGGCGGAAGCCCCCGGCAGATCATGAGATTGTAAAGAAGAAGAGCGCGATGAGAGCTACCATAATTGGTATAGGTCCTAATCATGAAATTCCAAGTAAAGGTAAGCGGATCTTGGATTTGATGAAAAAGGAGAGCAGCATATTCCGTTTCCCCATAGGAGAAGCACAAGTGAACCAATTTTCTAATGAGCAATTGATCATTTACAAAGCAATGGCCAATGATCTTAGCATGAATAAGCTTGAGAAGCGAGAAATTGGAGCACTTACGTAGGAAGACTAAAGCTTCTTGAAAACCGAACTTCGGCTTGTAGTTGTACCAGTGAGAACTAAAAAATGGGCCTCTTCTGTAAGAAGCATTGGCAGAGCATGAAAGGCATGCAACCGTTATATAGTTCCTGGTATACAGGATTGATTGATGCTCATATACTGAGGGTGGATTGAAGGCCGCCGCCGCCGCCGCCACTGCAGCCGGCTGTTGGATGAATCTTGAAGTCTTTGGCCTAATAATAGAGAAATATTAGAATTCTGGGATACTTCTGCGTTGCCTTCTTCAATGGGGCCGGCAAGTGGCCAACCATCTTCAGGTTCGTGAGGTGGTAATTTCATGGCCTCCCGATCAGCAACTCAGGGCGTACAATAATAATAATGAAAATTTACTTAAAGATTATATTAAAATTAAATTATTTTTCCTATTTTTTTTTAAATATATAATTTTTAAAATTTTATTGATCTATTAATTTCGGTAAAATTTGAATGATATTATATAAAATTTATACAAAATAAAAATATATTGATTAAAAACTGAATTATATTAGAAATTTTAAAATGTTTTGGTTTCACCTAAAATTTTAAAATTTAAATTTTAATAGTGGATCTCTATTGACAATAAAATTTTTATTTTTCTTTACTCTGATAAGTACGACAACTATTTGGGTAAATTTTACTAACGATACATCAATTATATAAATTGCAATAACTCAATATTGTAAAGATTATTTATAATACAAAAGTACTTCAATTATGTAAATTATAACAATTCAGTATTTCAAAGATTATTTGTAATACAAAAACACATCAATTTTTATTTTGTAACTAAATAGTATTTCTATTTTCAGCAATTAGAACTCATTTAACATTATATTTGGAAAAAAACGTTTTTCGGAAAAAAATTTATATTTTTAACTTTTTTGAGTTTTACAAACTGTTTTTGGTAGACATAGATAAATATATGATTTTCTAGAAGTAGTTTTGAAAAAAAAAAACAATTCATAAAAAATTAAAAAAATTAGTTAATTAAATCAAAAAATTCAAAACTTATTTTTGAAACACTCAACAGCATTCTTAAACGTCTCATTAGTCTCTCTAACAGAAGTATGACATGAAATATCTAAATAAATTTTAATAAAAATAAAATTAGTTGTAATACCCAGTCAGCAAAATTGAAATTTATTTGATACAGATATTATAACTAATTTTATTTTTATTAAAAATTATTTGATGTGAATATTTCATATCAAACTTATGTTAAAGAGACAAATAGTTAAAAACAGAAGTACTATTTAGTTACAAAATAAAAGTTGATATACTTTTGTGTTATAAAATAAAAATTGAGATATTTTTGTATTACAAATAATCTTTGATGTATTGAGTTATTACGATTTACATAATTTAAATACTTTTATATTACAAATAATTTTTCAGGTACTGAATTGTTATAAGTTATATAATTTGAATACCGTGGTGAAATTTACCCCAATTACATGTATTAATTCTCAAATTTAACAATTCAGCTTTGTGTTTTAAAATTTTAGGAAAAATAAAACCGATGTTATTTTAAAATTTCTACGATGACTCAGCTTACTAATCAGTATAATTTTTTTAATCTCGTCAAAATTTTATATCATGTTAGCAGAATTTTGCCGGAATTTATAATTTAATAAAATTTTAAAAGTTTGTATATTTAAATAAAAAAATAGAAAGTATAATTTAATTTAATTTTGATACAATTTTAAAAGTTCAAATTATTTTTTACAATTATCCCTAATAATAATAATAATAGATAATAATAATAATAGATGCTCATTTCATAGATATCAAAATATATTAGTTAATTGCACCTATTGGACCGGAAACAAAATTAATTTCAATATGTTCTAAACTGTCACTAAAAAATGTATATATTAGTTAGAATTTGGCATTTAGTATGCAAAGCAGCCATAGGAAAGTTGTGGTAGGATGGGAATATTTGGGCCCAACTCTTTTGATAATAATTTAACTTCTGGAGGATTTTTGTTCAACCCTATTATCTAAGTACTTGCACTATTTTGTACAAAATGAGATGCTTAGAGCCATTTTTAAAGTTAAAAGGCTTCCGCATGCACACTTGATATAATTTAGAAATATTAGATTATTAATTTTTAATTTCAACTATAATAATTAATAATCAAATAATTCTAAGCATTTATGTTATTACAGTGCGTGCACCACGTAATTCTTTCGAAATTAATTAATTAAATCACTGAGAATCCTTGACTACCATTTGTTAAACAGTGCCAAAAGAATCGCGCCTGTTAATTAATTACTTCCACTATTTAGTAGAAAATGAGATGCTTAGAGAGAGCCATTGACGAAGTTGACTAAAACAAGAATCGCTTCAAGTTTACGTAAACCTTAAACTAGCATTAAATATTTTTTCAATGTAATCAAGTAGAAAAAAGATGAGAAAAGAGAATGACAACCCATAGAAGGGCAAATACAAATCTAGAAAAGAGAAGCATAAAGAAAGGGATAATTGGTAACAAAATTTTTTAATTATAAATATTGCAATTCGATACTAATCTTTAATTTACGGTACCGAAAAGAAAACATAGCATGTCACGTCACGTTACTTTATTTCTATGTCATATTTATTTTCTCATAAAACACACTGAAACGGTGATGTTTTCAAAAATTAAAAAAAATAAATTACATAAATAAATTATAAAAAAGAAAATAATATATCTAATTGTTGTCATTTTGAGTATGTTTTTATGAAGTAATAAATCTAACGTAAATAATATAATAATATGGTATGACATGTCATATTTCTAGTACTGAAAATTGAAAATTAATATCAAATTGTAATATTTATGAAAATTTATTAACAATTATTGGACAATTAGCCCGTAAAGAAAACGAAGGAAATTCAGTAAAAAAGGACCATCACAGTATAGGGCTTCTGGCTAAGTGGTATATGGAGCTTTGTCCTATCTCGGTGCCGGTGGCAAACCAAGAAAAGAGCAATCACAGATTCAAAGTTGTAGAGATGTGGCGATTAGCAAAAGTAAAAAGAAGAGAGACGACAAAAGTAAAGCTCACCCGAAAGCAACCACTTTGTCCTTACTAGTAAAAGATTCTTATATCAAATTCAGACTAGAAATTTTTGCACCTATAGGAATTAGATTACGAAAAAAAAATTCAAGTAATACAAGAGTTGGATTGTAGACTACAACGGGCAATTAGGCTGCTCAAATCTAGTTTGATGGACTTAAACCAGCCTAACGCATCAAAGATCAGATTTTTGACATGCTGACAATGATGGAATGAATGACAATGGCGAAGGTCTCACATAACATGGCATCCCATGGTATTTTCGTCGCTGAAGTAATCTCCAACTCGTACTGCTGGTTGCTGAAATACTGGCACTGGCTGTAGGAATTCTTGGGCATAGTATGATTGAGGCAGAGGAGTCACTGTATATGAAGGAATTGCATAGCATGGCATTGCTACTGCATAAGGCTCTACCTTATAACAATACTGATACTGATTCCAGGAGTTTAAATTTTCCATATTCTGAATTTGTTGCTGTTGATGGGCAACAGGATTTCCTGTCATTTTTGTAGCTTCAGGATTCCCAGAATTTGCATTGCAATCTTTCTCCTTCTCCTTCTGAGTCTTGTTTGCAGCTTTATTTTCATTTCCATTCCCTCCATTTTTAGATTCCTTGTTTTTATCGGTTGCTTTTCCTGATGGATCTGCGGATTTTGCTTCATTACACTCAGAATTTTTTGGTTTTTCTTTGACTTCTGTTGCTGCAATATTATCTACTTGTTTCTTTTCTTTTCCAGCATTCTGACTCAAAATTTCTGCTTGTTTTCCAACCTTTGACAGTCTTTTTATCAGAATTTGTGGATCCACATTTCCTAAAACTGTAACTTTTGGTTGTAAAGGATCAACTTCAGTCTTTAAAACACCTGATATATACAAAAATTTCACATAAATTAGCCATTTGAAACAAGAACAAAAAGAGAAAATCTCTTAGCTTGGCATCAATAATTACCTTCAATACCCTGTAAAATCTTCTTAACTTTCCTCTTGCAGCCATCACAGCAGATAACAGAAACCTTAAGTTCAATCTTCTGAATTCAATAAAATAGCAAAAACAATAAGAAAACAGAAAACAAAATAGTACCCAGAAAAGAAAAAAGGTAAACAAGAAAAATTTGCACCTTTAAGTCGGTTTCTTTAGACATATTTGCTGAGAAAAGATATCAGGGAGTTGAAGCCTGGAAAGGAGAGGGAAAAAACCAAAAGGCCTTTATTTTTTTTCCTGCAATTTAATGTTAAATGGTGAGGGTGTATTTATACTGCCCCAAAATCAAACAACTTTTGGGGTCCAGGAAGTGGAATATTAATTTTGAGTTGGTTAACTAATAGCCTTTTCTTTTATGTACATAAATATATGTGTTACTATTCGGTGTAGTTCCAACGCAAAAGCAATCAACGGACAGCTTTTTCTGCAAGCAATCCTATCTTTTTCTATAGGGAGAGTTCCCAACTTAAAACCCACAACAGTTCTACACAAACCTCTGAAATTTGTACTTGTGATCATTCTTTGAATGTTCACAAATGATGCTCTACTTTAAACAGTGCAGCTTGTAAATGCAAAATTTAGGTACAATTGGTACCTTGTTTGTTCATTAACAGCCAATATGTAGCAGTTCTATATGATTCTGTCTAGTGATCATAGATCTGTTTGTCTTTCCTTTTTCCTTATCCTTTAGGAATGCCAAGAAAATTTCAGGGTGACACATGTTCTCTGCTTGCTCAAAAGAATCAAAACATGACCAATTCTTGAAAATAAGATGCAATAGTCTTAACCTAAAGCTTATTATAAGTAAGTCATTAATGTTACATAGTCGGACTTATTATAAGTAAGTCATTAATGTTACATAGTCTTAACCATCTCATATTGTTGATTGAAAAGTACTAATATTTTATTGTAGATTGGACAACTCGAATTTATTAACCGAAAAGTTATAATATTTTACTTTAGATGGATAGAAAACGGTGGTGGGATAAGTAAAATTTTTACAAGTAAAACTGTAAGTCAAGTAAAGAAATAAGTAACTAATGTTGGTGCAAGTACCTTGATTAAGCTTTGTTAGTTGAATTGATTCGCCAAGTAATGACAACAAGGATCCCACAGCATTATTAAACCAATGATAATCACTTCCTTTAGCTTTCTATTATGTACTAATAATTATAAAATAAAGTCATCAAAATCAATCACATACATTCAACGGTGAAGGCAAATGCATAATAGCCGTACATGTGGAGAATTGACCTATTAAAATGTAGTGGAAAGATGGAAGGGAACAAATGCAGTCCAAGTAGTTATAAGTATATGATTAAAATTCCATCATACAATAATAATAAAGATTTGATACTGTAATTGATTGGATTCTATATTTTAATTAATAGGCATTGAACATGCCCTTGCTCTCTAAGTAAGAATGAATCTATATATATATATGTTTCAGTCAGATTGTCATTCTCTTGTGTCTAATTTAACATGATATATTATATTTATTTAATTTTTACTGTTTATAATTAATAAATATTAACAAATTATTTAATTTTAAAAATAAATAACCTTTCCTTGATTTTATTTTGGTTATATGTGGGATATTCCAATCATTTTGATATGGTTTTTTTAGATAATAATTCGATATGATAACCTAAGTATTGAAAAATTATTTTTATATCCGAGTTAAAAAATTTTACATTTTGTTGAGTTAAATTTAAATGATTTTTGAATTTGAGTATATTTTTTCAAATAAGTTTGAACTGAGTCAATAATTACTGGATCTAATTGAAACTTATTGGATATATTATTTTGACAGTTAAAAGGAAGGGAAGATTGACGGAATTATATTAATTAACAACTTTTTTTTGAGACTATATGTATTTTATATACTAAAATTAATCTTGTTCGTATTGAGTAGGACTTCAAGGGCATTAAAGCACTATTTCGCCACTCATTTGGTTTACAGATTGTATAAACCATAGGATTAATATTGATACAAAGTTTAGTTAAGCCATATAATTGATTACATTAACCCTTGTTTAGTACAAATAATTTAATTATAGTATTAATTAATTCTAATTTATAATCTCATGTTTAGTATAATGGTTTAAGTAATGAAATAAATTAATGAAACAACTAAATTAGGTAAATATCATTTATCTTATATCTATGACAATAAAATTAATATTTTTACTTGACAATATATTATAAACACACTTAGTTAAAATTAAGTTTTTATTTGTTTAATAATGATACCGTTGAGTAGAAATATTTGATGCATTAGTTGGTCACCTCATCCTATATATATGTTTGATAATTTGTATATCATTCACGAATCGACATTAAATAGTCTTGTAATAAGACTCTTATTCGATATATGTATATAGAAAATTCAAAATTGACACTACCTTTTTTTTTTAAATAAAATAGAAATTTATATACTTTTGAGTATAGTTGAAAGAAAATATGAAGTGGCAAAGGTAGATTATTAAATAGTACAAGAATATTAAGTAAGATAATTTTTTTTTCTTTTGCAAATATGAGCTAGAAAATACACCCTAAAGGATATTAGGATCCATTGATTGGTTTAGTTCTTAACACAAATTGGACGTGGGTTAAGATTTATAATTTTATATTATAGGAATTAGTAATTCTGTTAGATAAGAATTACTAAAGGCGACATGAGAGAGAGATTTTAATTAGTCATCATTATATGAATTTAGTAAGCTCATTGGATTACTCAGTCCAATATAGTTTTATAACCCAAACATGAAATTAGTTATTAATCCTATTGACTTAACTAAAAGGGATGTATTCAATTAGGATTCTAAAATATTTTAATAGACTTAAAAAGTTAAGTAGTATTTAATTAGAATTTATAAAAACTCTATAAAAGTCAAGAGATATTCAATTAAAATTTTTAAAAACTTAAAAAAATCTATAAAAATAATGTGGTATTCAAAAAATCACTAACCGTTATAAACATCAGTTTTTAAAGATTTTTTATTTGATTCTAAATAAACAACATCATGCCAAAATTTTTAACTTTCTCGTAAGATTTTAACAATTTTTTCATAAAATTTATGAAGGTTGTTGATAAATTTATAAACTCTGCAAAAATTATTAAAAATTTATAAATTCTACAAAAATTATTGGTTTAAAAAAAAAGTCTAAATATTTTTTAAAATTCTAATTGAATACACCCGTAGGCTATCCTATGCACTAAATGACTATCAAAATTTTAAAATATTGGCATACTCAGAGCTCCAATAGCTCTGCCATGAAAATTGAAATTATATATATACAGTCTGAGTATGAACCTTTCCCAGTGAGCTAAAAGTAGTTTGGTTCCACCAATGAGCCTTTAAGCTTTTTAAATAATCCTCATAACAATAATTAAAAGAAACGAACAAACAAACGAATGAATGAATGAATTAAAAAGGTTGGTTCCATCTGCCAAAAAAAAGGTTCATGATAGTCCCTGGCCTTTCTACTATGCACCTTTATTTATTTATTAATTATTGGTTTAGTATCTTTATCCTATACATTTTTTTAAAAATTTAATTTTTATAACAATATTACTAAACTAAAATTTATTAATTTTTATACCACATATCTTTCATCATATATAAACTTTTAGTTTTGCATTGATAATATTATTAATCAATGGCATTTAGTTTCTTTTTACAGAATAAGATTTATCATATAAATAATAAATTATTTTAACTGGACGAAGATGGGCTAAATTAATTATTAGTTGATGATTTCATTTTAGACCTGAAAGTCTACTAAGATGTGAAATTTAGGTGTGACCCAATAAAAACAACCAAAAATTCTTTCTTGGCCTCATGCTAAAATGTTCATATGAAAAATCTTGAACATTGACCATATTTATGCTAAAATTAATTGATTTTCTTAATTAATTTGGTTTAAATAAATATAGGTGGTGATGAGTTCAATATCCAATCTCAAAAAATTGATAAGAAGAAAACATTACAGAGTTGGGGTTTCAGTTTCAGGGAAAGGAATAATAAATGTGAAAGCGTACTTATGGTTTATTTGGGAAGTGGGGGATGGGCAGAGCACACCAGGATATATATGATATTCAAGCCAAACGAAAATAGGCCATTCACCTGTTATCTAAATTTCTTCAACATGTGATTGCTACCTAGCTAGCTAGTAGCTAACTACATTAATACGATCCCGCTTGGAAGGTTTAGATTGCATTTCCATGGGATTGGAAATGTTGTTGCAACCTCCTAATTTCATAACCACAAAACTACAATTCATATTTCCCCCTTCATTGGCCCACTTCAAAATATAAACAAGTCTTTCAACTTTTTATTACTATGTCACAACTATACTAAAATTTCGAGTTTGCTGATACAAAAATTCCAAGATGGAAAATGGAAAATGGGGAATTGATGGAAATGGAGACCCAAATACAAAATAGAACCACAGCCATACGTTGAATGAGAGGCTATCCATAATCTCATCCTCACTTATTTCCCTCCTATCATCTCTCCCAAAAACACCCACCGCTTAAAACTACTGCTACTACTGCACTACTACTGATTGCTTGCTAAAATTTAAGCTTCTGAAAAATCTGTGTCTTCTGCCTTCTGCTTCTCCTTCCGTAACCATTATGGCTTCGGCTACTCTTTCTGTAGCCAAACCATCCCTTCAGGTTCATTTGCATCCATACTATTCTTCTTCATTTTCTTGGTCAACTGAATTATATATATTCTAATGTAAGTTTTTCTTTATTTTTTTCTTTTTGGCTTGTTTCAGGGAAATGGAAAGGGATTCCAAGAATTCTCAGGCCTCAGAAACTCAGCAGCTTTCCTTCCCTGTGCGAAGAGAACTTCTGATGATTTCCTCTCTGTCGTTGCTTTCCAGACTTCTGCTGTAAGTCTTGTATATTTGCATGCCTAAATATAAAGGATATAAACATATTAAGTAATTAAGCAGTACTTTAATTCTATCATGCCAATATTGTAGGATATGGTTTAAGTTCACTTTAACTGGCTCACAATTTAGAACTTCGATACAATCTAAGTGAACATAATTGAGTTAGTAAAAACAAAAAAATTCTTGATTTGAACTTGAAAAGTTTAGAGCAAGTTAATTTGATTAGAGGGGGGTGTGAAGAAGTTGGTGGGTATGTGGTTATGAAGGTGGGAAGTAGCAATGGGGGATACAGGAAAACAGCAGCTGAGGCTAAGTTAAAAGTGGCTATAAATGGATTTGGTAGAATCGGAAGAAACTTCTTGAGATGCTGGCATGGACGCAAGGATTCCCCACTTGATGTCATTGCCATCAACGACACTGGTGGTGTGAAGCAGGCTTCTCACCTCCTCAAGTATGATTCCACTCTCGGCATATTCGAAGCCGATGTCAAGCCTGCCGGTAATGATGGCATCTCTGTTGATGGCAAGGTCATCAAGGTTGTTTCTAACCGAAACCCAGTTAACCTTCCCTGGAAGTAAGACCTTCGCTGTCCCTCCTTTCCCTTCTTTTTCCTCATTAATTATAGTATCTTAACCATTGAATTATCAAATTAATATGAATATATAATTGTAGGGATTTGGGGATCGACCTTGTGATTGAAGGAACAGGAGTTTTCGTGGATAGAGATGGTGCGGGCAAGCACATTCAGGCAGGGGCTAAGAAGGTGCTCATCACAGCCCCCGGCAAAGGTGATATCCCGACTTATGTTGTTGGAGTGAATGCTGATGCTTACAATCCTGATGAGCCTATCATCAGCAATGCTTCTTGTACAACTAATTGCCTCGCTCCTTTTGTCAAGATTCTTGACCAGAAATTTGGTAAAAAATTACATCTCTCAATCTTTTCTTTCCAATTTCCCTGAATTCTCAGAGAAAGTGTGCTTTAATTAACTCAGTGATGTAATGTTGGTTATGGTAACATGGCAGGGATAATCAAGGGAACCATGACAACTACTCATTCCTACACTGGTGACCAGAGGCTACTGGATGCGAGCCACCGTGACCTGAGAAGAGCAAGAGCTGCAGCGCTTAACATAGTCCCAACATCAACAGGGGCAGCGAAGGCAGTTGCGCTTGTTCTTCCAACACTTAAAGGCAAGCTGAACGGGATAGCCCTGCGTGTTCCCACCCCAAATGTGTCGGTTGTAGACCTGGTTGTTCAGGTGTCCAAGAAGACATTCGCAGAAGAAGTGAATGCAGCATTCAGAGAGAGTGCTGACAAGGAACTGAAGGGTATTCTGTCGGTGTGTGATGAACCACTTGTTTCAGTTGATTTCAGGTGCTCGGATGTTTCATCAACGGTGGATTCATCGTTGACCATGGTGATGGGTGATGATATGGTGAAGGTGATTGCTTGGTATGATAACGAGTGGGGTTACTCACAAAGGGTTGTGGATTTGGCTGACATTGTGGCCAACAACTGGAAGTAGATTCGATAAACCAAAACCAAAATACATGCCCTCTTTTGCATTGCAATTTCTGATTTTTGTGCACCTTATTCAGTCATTCCAACCTCAGTTTTTGTATTTTCTATTTTTTGTATAATTATATTAAGAACGGAATTTCCCCTCCTTTCAGTTATTTGCTCAATGTATGAATTCACCAATCATATTTTATGATAATTTAATTCATATTCAACTTTAATCCAACTTAAATATTCGATTAAGAGGAAAAAAAAAACTACTCATATCATCATCGATCGCATCATTCCTTCCAAAATTATCAAATTTACTGCCAATCATAATATTTTCGTCACAAAATTTTTATTTTAACAATTATGCACTAAGAAAATAATAAATTGTTAATCGCTTTTCGTTGATTTGAAACCAATTAATATCGTTAATATCGACACTAACTCGGACTCTGACTGCTGAATCGAAATGGAATGGGTTGATGGGAAACAGGTTTCTGGGCCAACCCAATTAGAAGATGTAGTGGGTTATGTTCTGTGGGCGTGCGGTACCCCAAGTCACACCCAAAAGCCTTATCAGATAGACAAAAGAACGGTGGCAGAGTGAGCAACGCTCATCTACAATGGCGGCCGCTGCTGCAAGGACCGTCCTCTACTCCACCCAATCCCATCTCAAGCTCTTATCTTTTCCTTTTTCTGTTTCTTATTCGACTCAGTTACCTGCCTCCCTTAACCCAAGTCTCCTAAAAAAGAATTCTTTGTTCTTCTCTTCTCTCCCTCCTATCAGATGCCTACAGTCTGCAGCTACCCAGCAGCAAGCCTCCACCTCGCTAACCCAGGAAGCAGTTCGCCGCCCCAACGTCGTCGATATCCTGGAGGAAAGGGGCTTGCTTGAATCCATCACCAGCGAAAATCTCAGGTCCGCATCTTCTATTTCTAACACTGCTCTCAAAGTTTATTGTGGTTTTGATCCTACTGCCGAGAGCTTGCACTTGGGTAACCTTCTTGGCATCATTGCGCTATCTTGGTTCCAGAGGTGTGGCCACAGAGCCGTTGCCTTGATTGGTGGTGCCACCGCCAGAATCGGTGACCCATCTGGCAAGAGCCTGGAAAGACCCGAGCTTGATGCCGATGCTTTGGAGAAGAATATCCAAGGGATTACTGACACTGTAACTAGAATATTCAATATGAATATGAATGTGAAGAACCCAATTGTGGTTATGAATAATTATGACTGGTGGAAAGAGGTTAGATTATTGGATTTTTTGAAACAAGTGGGTAGATATGCTAGGGTGGGTAGTATGATGGCCAGGGAGAGTGTGAAAAGGAGGCTTGAATCTGAACAAGGAATGAGTTATACTGAATTCACTTACCAGCTTCTTCAGGGCTATGATTTTCTACACCTTTTCCAAAATGAGGGGGTTAACGTTCAGATTGGAGGCGGTGACCAGTGGGGCAATATAACTGCTGGCACTGAACTTATCAGAAAAATTTTGCAGGCAGATGGTGGAGCTGAGGCCTATGGCTTGACATTCCCTCTTCTACTGAAGAGTGATGGCACCAAATTTGGGAAATCAGAGGACGGTGCCATTTGGCTTTCCCCATCGTTGCTATCTCCATACAAGTTCTATCAGTACTTTTTCTCTGTTCCTGATGCTGATGTTATTAGGTTCCTCAAGATACTTACCTTCTTGGAATTGGAGGAGATTGATGAATTGGAGAGAGAAATGAAGAGGTCTGGCTATGTGCCGAACACAGCTCAGCGTAGGCTTGCTGAAGAGGTGACCCGTTTTGTTCATGGTGAAGATGGATTGAGTGAGGCTCTTAAGGCCACTGAGGCTTTGAGACCGGGAGCTGAGACCAAGTTGGACTGGAAAACCATTGAGGGCATTGCTGAGGATGTCCCTTCATGCTCTTTAGCCTATGATCAGGTCATCAATCTCTCTCTTGTTGATCTGTCAGTTTCTGCTGGCTTGCTTGAGACTAAATCAGCTGCCCGCCGGCTGTTGAAGCAAGGGGGGCTCTACTTGAACAACAGCAGAGTTGATAGTGAAAGTAAGAGAATTGAGGCTCAAGACATTGTGGATGGAAAAGTTCTCCTGTTATCTGCCGGCAAGAAGAACAAGGTCATTGTACGAATATCTTGATTGCTCCTATTGCACAGTTTATAATTCACTGCAGATTATTCTGCCTTGTGAATTTCTTTGCGGCATTGCAAAGTATAGAATTTTCCATCAGAAAGAAGCGACTTTAAGAGGTTATTTCTAATTTTGATTACAAAGTTTTGCACTTCTTTGTTGCCACTTTCATGAGATCAAGTTGAACAATTATCTTGCGGCTGTTGATATGTTAACCAAACTCAGCATTACTTTTCTGCATAGCTTGTATTATGAATTTCTTTTTTCTTTTTAACAGCTAGAAACTGTAGAAAATAAGAAAGGTACATATATGTATTTTTTTTTTTAATGTCAACTAGACTATTGGATTCAGACGAACAACTGGATTCTTGGGCGTGATGGAATGTGGATTAGCTTAAAAATTAGAAAGCCATTTGTGTGCACCTTTTATCAGGTGTTAGATGATTACAAGTGTGTAGATGGCATTGTTTTATATAACTTTTTTCCATGTAAATTTTAGGGTCTTCTTTAGTGGTATATCTTCATATCTTAATGTAATTATCTCCATTTTCCATCAGCTTTAATATTATTGGTAATAAACAATCATATATTGAATACAATCATATTAAGATAAGGTTAAACATGACCAAGTCTAGGCAGATAAAAAGATCAAAATATATGTAGGTTTGACATGGGCCTGGCCATAGCCTGACCCATGACCAAGTCTAGGTAGTATTGCATTAGTTTAAACTTTGAGCACTACTAAGAAGCATTTACAGGATCTCTCGCTCTCTTTTGAGATGCCCATAATTGAAGCTACTACCACTCTAGGCTTGATGCTTAAGTAAGTTTTGAACTTCCATGGGGAGCCAATTTTTTCAGTACTTCTATGATGTTGATAATTGATAGGATTGAACCCTCTCTGACCCGCTCATGTGCCCTGATGGTAACTTTCATATGGAGAGATTAGGGAGGTTCTTCTTCGACTCCCCTGTAGAATACTATGCCCACAACCCACCCCCCCCTCTCCCCCCCCCCCCCAAAATTGATGTTTAATTTGGTTGTCATGCTGTGTCATGGATTCTCTATTAATCATCTCCCTGTCCCACTAATTTGTAACTTTTGCTGTATGTTTTTCATATTGGTGCATTGTAAACCATTAAATTTACTTTGCAGGAACATCTTCTTGATCAAACTATGATCTCTTGATAAGCTCACCAGTCACCAGATCTTTTCCTATATTGTTCCATTTCTTGGAGTTCATATAGGCCGAGACACAAGGCATTTTTCCACCCTTCAAGCTCATCACATGGACCCCAGAAATAGAATAAGTCTACTGATTAAAAAAATGCTGTCTTATCTTTAGGCTGACAAAAAATCAGGGTCAGCTACAGAGTTGAGATCACATGCAAGTGTTCTCTCATTTTCTGGATGCCACATAATTATATACAAACCAAATAATTCTTACATCTGCCTATCTACTGCAATGTCTGCTTCCCATCATCTAGACAACCAATTATTTATTTTTTTGCTCCTCAATTTTCTTGTCCTTTTATAATGATTTTATCTGTTATCTTTATTGATTTGAAGCAGATCCTTTCTTATGGACATGGTTAATTTAGTTGCTGGCATGACATGGTTTACTTGCTTTTATATCTGATCCATCATGTGTTTTCTGTTTACTGGATTTAATGTCTGAAAAAGTATTTATTTTATTTGTTTTTATGTTTTACTTTTCTCATATCCTAATTTCTCCATTTCTTCTGTGGATTATCCATATGCTATGCTGAGATTTGCACTAGAATACAAATTTGCACATTTCAAAGTTAGTCCATAGTGGTCAAGCCTAGGATTAAAAAAATTGTTACTTTAACAACAAAGTCATGTGAACTTGTTTTAGTGTCCTGAGCCAAACCAGAAAAGATAAATCATGCCATTATTATATAAATTTTAGTTTTGAAATGGGACAAAGAAAAAAACTCAAATCAAAATTTAACAAATTAATAAAACTAGAATTGATAGGTGTAGATTCTTGTATTCAGGCAAGAGAAAATTGATGAACATGATGACCATACAGTGAAAAGATTGATTAATCAAGGCAGAAACTCTGAAATAATAATTGAATGAAGGAAAACTAATTGAACACAAAATACAAGAAACCGCAAAAGCATTATTCAGTGTAAATTAATGCAATTCAGAAGCTAGGTTTTTAAGAAGATTTAAATGTCTCGGTCACGTTTGCATTCAGGGGGAACAGTAGGAAAGCGAACTCGATCAGTGCAGTAGTTGTAAATTGTATATTTCTGGCGAACCCACCTGAGTCTCCTGTACTGAGCAGCATCAAGGTCCTGAAACTCCTTCTGATCCCACCAGCGTTTCCCCTGCGTCTTACAGAACCTGGCGTTCACCGATTCCTCGCACCCATCTATGTGGAACCCTTTGTAGGAGGCCACAAATGGAGCCTTGGACCAGTCTGTTTTCTCCAATCCCCCTCTTGTAGCCCAGTCGTCTGCGTTCCACAGGCTTGAGTATATCTTCATCGGTTGGTCGAATGGGAATCTTACTCCTAAATCTTTGCTATTCTTGAATACCCTGATTGGCACATCATCCACAAAGAACCTGCAACACAAAAGAAAATGTGAAACAGAGCAAGAATGATGGTAAAGATTATTTAAGAAAAAGATGGAATCTTTGAACTTACACAATCTGATACAAGTTCCACAAAACAGAGTAAGCATGGTATTCTTTTGTAGGATCAAACCACAAATAAATTCTCTGTTCTCTGTTCCCTTTTCCACCAGTGAACACATTTGTCTGCAAGATGTAGGGCTGCCCTGTTCTGTTTCCCAAGAACTCGAAGTCTATCTCATCATGCTCATTGTTTTGAGATGATAACTGGATTAACAGATAAAAAGTCCGAAAATTTTTAACTCCTCTAAATAAGAGGAGAAATCTTGATTTTGTTCAAATTCAAAGAAATTGACTTACATAGAAAGCAGTTACAGTTCCAGCAGAATCCCCTGGAACCATCTTAATGTGCATGCTGAAGTGGCCAAACAAGTAGTATCCCTTGGATTGAAAACCAGTACCTGTGTATTTGTCCAATGTGAGCTGAATCTCAGACCCTCCATTGAAGTACTTGATGTGATCATAAGCCCATGTGGGTACATAGTTGCGGCCAAATTGCACATCTACTGGTTTTCTAGGCGGAGCAGCCCTAGTTCCACAAGCCAAGACAAGGAAACTCAGGCACAAACTCCATAAAAAAGAACCCATCTCTCTTTTCTTTCTCTGTATCTCTGTGCAAGAAGAAGAAGCCTCACTTGTTCAATATTCCTTCAATGTGTGCATATATATAGGCACAGGCACCCATGAAAAAGATAAAAAGACAGGTTTAACAAATATAATAATCTCGAAACAGGTGATGGTGGGTAACTGGATATTTTAGCCCAACTTAGCATTGTTAGGATTGCACGTGCAATCTCAATTAACTATTGAACTTTCCCTTGTTAATTCAATGCTGCTATCTTCTGTGCATCTCAATCATTTCTAGCTCAATCTTCAACTGATATTTTAATAATTTAAAAAATAAAATGAATAAGATTGCATATACATTGCTAATAAATTATTAAATTCACCTTATTACTACTGTAAATTTTATAAATAAATTTCGTAATTTTTTCTAAGTTGTGAATATATATAAAAAAGAAGAATTACATGCGCAGTATCCAAGATGATGAAAGCATTGGTATTTTGATAATCAGAAGGAAAGGAAATGGCGGACGTAATTGAAAGCAATATAAAATTTAGATAAAAATAATATATAATATATATATATATATATATATATTCAACTCATAAATATGAATTTTATACTATACGAAAACGCCTAATCTGTTTATAATATGATTAGATACATTTAAAAATATATAAAATATTTAATAAATTTTATACAATAGAAACGATACATTTAAACGATTATACGACATGAAACAATATATTTAAATAAATATATGACACGAATTAATACGTTTAAATGACACTTATACACATTTAAGTATATAAATTTATAAACGATTAGATAATTGCACGACAACGATACATTTAAAAGATAGAAATAAATACGACATGTTTATACATCACACACACAAATTGTAAGCTCCACTTGTAATATTACTCCAATTGGGGTAGAGGCACATGTATTGTAATTTGTGATTGTTAGCTTTCTCTATCTATTTTATGAGGGAAAGAGTGAGCAAATCAGCCATGGAAAATGGACTGGCTTTGCCACCTTTTTGATGATTTTATTGTCAAGATGATGAATTTTTGCAGTTTTTAGTGCAGAAACAGTAAAAAAAGCTGAATCTTCATTTTTGTCACCTTACAAATTCAAACGGGTATTTCATGCTTGAATTTCAAGAATTCATTTGAACTGTTAGTTCATATTGGCCCTTCAGAATTATTATTTCTGTATTCACATTTCTTTTTTAGTATCATATGAGAAAGTTATATCTATCATGGTATTGCTTCCAATTAAGAATTGCAAATCTCCATATTATGAATTTTTTTTACATGAGAAAATTGCCAAAAATAACCTTAACTTTTAAAGTTATATCAAAATTAAATTGTACTTTTATTTTCTCATTTAAATACACAAAATTTTAAAATTTTATCAATTCCAACGAAACTTTACTAATATGACATAAAATTTCGGCAAAATTAAAAATAAATGTTGACTAGAAAACTAAATTATTTTAGAAACTTTAAAACGCCATCATTTTTGTTTTTCCTACAATTTTAAAACAAAATCTCTCCAGCGAAAATCTGCTAATAGTATAATTTTTGTTTCTCCTTGCTCTTCTGACTAGACATCCCCCAAGCACAACAATTAGGTTATATTATTTTTTAAAATTTAAAGAGATATATGTTCCAAAATTTTAAGAAAAATAAAAACGATGACATTTTAAAGTTTCTAAGATGGCTCAGCTTCATAGTCAATACAATTTTTTTAATCTCACCAAAATTTTATATCATATCAGCATAATTTCACCGGAATTCATAAATTGATAAAGTTTTAAAAGTTTGTATATTTAAATAAGAAAATAAATACAATTTAAATTTGATATAACATTAAAATTCATGTTACAATTATTCCTACAATAAATAAAATGAAAAGAAAATGAGGTTCGGAGCATATAAATAGTAAAAGAGTCATACTCACTTAAAAGTGAATAATTATCCCTTTTAACTTTTTATATACATAATAATATATTATCTTATATTATTTTTTAAGATTTATTTTCCGTAAATGATATTAAAAGTCTATTTTTATACTTATCTGACTTAAGTTTATGGCTCTTTATCCTTCTCATTTTGGAATTCTAGCTCCTCCACATGCAAACATAGAAGATAAATCATGTAAGAAAATGAGGGGCAATTGCATATGAAGTGGTTTGTCATTTTGGTTTGATTAACATTAAGATTGAGATAGGACATAAGTTTATTAGATTAGTTGTTTTGCAAGGCATTAGCTGTTTTAGGTTCAGCTCCAGGTTACAGGGGAGTCCTCCATAATTGACAACTTGATACATTTGGCATCCTACCAACTATAGAAGGAAACAAAATAATATATATGATTAAGAGATGTGGAAATTGGTCATAATAATATTTCTTGTTTTTGTTTTTTTTTTGTGGGTCATTAATAATTAATGGGCAACTTAAACTGCATGGCAGTGCATGTGCTTGTTCTACAACCAGACCATGTGGCCTTGCTCACAATCTACCACTTGTTATGCTGCTTCAGAATCCTGCAAATACCTATAAATCAAATATTTATTATTATCAACTCTATTATGGAGTTCTTAACCTACTCTAACTATGGCCTTTTTATAATAATGATAATGTTTCAGTTTATTACTCAACAGTGAATCCATATTCAGGAGAATAACCCTCTCAATTTTCTATATGATATAAATATTATATATAATATGTAATAGTATATAAATTTATATAATTTTTTAATATTTACTCCCTTAAAAATCGGATCCTGATTCTTTGTACCCATAACAGAATCCTGATTCCGCCACTGTTATTACTCCCTGCTTTCACTCTGTTTTTTCAGAAAACTTTTGCTGATGTTTAGTATTTTATGAATAAGAGCTATATTTAAATTTCATTCATTGGACTTGTAAATGACCATAAACTACATATCAAATGTTCAAATGATTCATTGGTTTTCATGTTCTCTTTTATTTCTTTTCATAGGTATAATATAATATATGTGAATCACTTGAGATAGCAAAACCCATCAACAAGAAAGAACAACACAGCTTTTGCTGGAATTTCCCCAGAAATCTGAAATTCAAGCATTGGATCTTGCGACAATGCAGATTAAAGAATATCCTTCTGCACTCTGATTACCATATTATCATCCACGCTACCTTAACTTTAATCATGCATCTCAAATCAGCAGGTTTACTTTACATATAATAATAACAACTGTAAGAATAATATAATTACATGAATTACTAGGCATCTACATACATGTACACATGTATATAAAAAGTTGATGACAGCATCCATTGAGGCTTCTTCATGTGCTGCCTAAAGAAATATTTTGTTAACTATTTTTGTAGATAGATCATAGACAGAGCTTAATAAGACAGTCATTGAAATGTAAATTAATGCAGAAATCCAAACCAATTCAATCTGCCTTCATTTCAGTTTTTCAACTCATTCATAATCGTTATAGCAGGTTGCAGAACCAATTGAGAATTTCTGTTTTCTCATTGACAAATACTAGCGCAACCATCTTCAGTTCTGACCTAAGGTTCATGAGCTGAAGATATATTTCACTAATTGTTTCACAGACTTGGCCTGCTCCACCAAGTAGAAATGCCATAACTCATTCATGCTTCAGCTGTTGATGAATCATTTCATGTTACTCCAAAGGCTCTTTAATTGAAATGTTTACTGGTGCTGCACTGACTTTGGGTTCTCCACGTTTTGACGTACATATACCACATCATTCCTTCATATATATTCCTGGTCCTACTATGATGGACTATTTCCAGTGATTAACATATTCACCACTGTTCTCAGAATCTTGGCCGTTACATCAAAAATCATCTGTAAATTAAAATTCTCTCCCTTTAACATACTTCTCGCACAACATTCTCCTTGTGCACCCAATGGCAATGGATTCCCAGCAATCACCAAAACTCCTGTCAAATTCACTTGCCACAATCACCCAGCAGAGAATTTGGTAAGGTGAAACTACACTTGATCATGCAACTTAACAATAATCAAATGAAGCCAGGAAAAAGCAAAGCTACCAGGAACCATATTTCCTCTTTCTTTGGCCATTGCTGGAAGGGAATGAATGTGCAGCAAATCGTGAATTTGCAAGTTCACGAGGTATTACAGCTCCAGAAGATTTCAGAACTTCAATGAACTCCGGAAATAAGTTCTTATTCTCTTCATTAATGAAAGCAATTGCTGTTCCCTCTTCTCCCATTCGAGAAGCTCTACCTATCTGATGAATGTACTCATTAATAGAATTGGGCATGTCAAACACTATTACCTGTCTCACACCAAAAAGATCAATTCCCCGACCCAAAACCCCAGTGGCCACAATAACAGAAGCCTCCCCCACCAGAAAGGACCTCATGATCTCTCTTCTCTCCTTCATGGGCTTCTCCCCATGAATTGATAGAGCCTTCAACCCTGTGGTGGCCATGATTGCATTAGATAGAAGATCTGCCCCAAGTCGTGAACTTACATACACAACTGCTGGTGGCATAAAATGCTGTTTGCTTATTAATATGTCAAAAAGTTTTTGCTTCTTTTGCTTTGACTCAACCCAGATAGCCAGCTGCTTCACTGCCTTACTCGGCCTGTAAGGCTTTCCAACGGAGACACAAATCATATCTCTGGCCATAGAGATTGCCATCTTCTCTATTTCTCGTGTGACTGTTGCAGAATACATCAAGACCTGGGGTTGAGAGAGAGCCCTAAATATCTGCATAACCTGATCTCGGAAGCCTCTTTGAAGCATGCAGTCCACCTCATCTAGAACAAATATCATCACATCATCTAGTTCGATATCATGCTTTATCAAAAGATCAATAATCCTGCCTGGAGTACCTACAATCAGTTCCACTCCCTGTTGTAGACGGTACAGCTGCCCAGCCATAGGATCACCACCAACCACAAGTGCAGTCTTGAAAGGCAAACCTTTTCCAAGCTTCTTAGCTTGATCCTCAACCTGTATACACAGCTCTCTAGTTGGAGATAAGACCATTGCTAGCGGCTTTCTGTTGTCTGTAGAGTGTTGAAGATGAAAACTTGCACAACGAGAAACAATAGGGACCAGATAGGAAGCAGTTTTCCCAGACCCTGTGTCAGCTGATGCAAGTAGGCTTTTGCCAGTCAGAGCAGCTGGGATAGCTTGCATCTGGATAGGCGTAGGCATGCCATATCCCGCAGCATCTATGTTCTGAAGGAGCTTCTGAGAAAGATTACAAGAAGAGAATGACAAAATGGGATCTGGAACAAGATCCCCCTTCACATGGATTTCAAGTTTACTCCTTAATAATTCTGTCTGACCATTGGTTAAAGATACAAGTCCCGATGTATCATCTGATTCCCTAATATAAAAGCACTCATCAGTTGCAGCCAATCTTTTAGGAGGTGGAAGACCACTCGAAGGCTGGGTATTAGCATCTCTACCTAAAAGTGTTTGTTTGCATTCCAAGCTACAAATGTCATCATCAGTCTCATCACAAATATACTCGCCATAACGGCCGCACACAACACATTTAGGCTCCTCTGGCAGAGCCTGTCTCTGCTCTCTAGAGGTCTTCTTCACATCACTTGCAGCGTCGGAGCCTAAAATTCAATAATATAATGAATTGGGTGGAAGGAGCACAGTATTCAAAAAAAAAATCAGATATAAAAAAGAAAACACAAAATCGAATTTCTTGTAGTATATCGAACGCAGACATGCTCTTGATAACAATTTTCGACAAGCAATTTTAAACAGGAAGTACATCGACTGATAATTCTAATGGCCAAAAAAACAAAAACTAACCCGCTAATAAACCTCAATTCAATTTCCAATCAAATAACACAAGAAATTTTGAAGGAGCAAACAAACACCAGAGAATGCAGAAGATCAGAGAAACCGAGATACCTTTAAATTGATCCATTTCTGCAACGGATGTTGAACTATCAAACTAATTATCTGCGTCAGCAACTTCCATGAATCAAACTAGCAAAGCATCTCCCGCGACCTAGAAATCAAAGCCATCTTGCTTAAGGCGAACCTAGAAAAAAACCAATAATGCAAACGAACATCATAATGAGTTATGAACCACACAACGATATCGTAAACATGCAATTTTGACCAAGGCGAAAATCTGATCACCTACAAAGGAGAGATTTTATATAGATTTCGCAGCAGTTTTGCATCCCAGAGAGGGAAAATGATTGAAAATAGACATGAAAAAAAAGGCCAGGCCGATTACTTGTTTTACTGGGTCCAAAAATTTAGGGCAACCAGCTGTATTTCTGTGGTCCTCAACTAGATATGAGCCCATTGTGCCACAATACTAATACCCTCGGAAAGCTTACTCGTCCCAGATATATTATTTTAATAATTGTATTTTTTTTTTAATTTAACAGTTATTTTATCTAATTATTTTTTTTTACAGTTTTTTTTTAGTTTTTTACTTATTTTATTTATTGTTCTTGTTCGGTCTATCTTTTTATTTTTTTGACAATATTTTTTTATATTGTTCAATATAACATATTTTATTTAACAATGCAATCCATTAGAGTTTAATATGTGATAATTCATATGATAATTAAATAAAGATAAGAAATTCATAAAAATATAATATAAATGAAAAGATGAAAAAATTTATGAAAAAAATAATGAATATACAATTATAAAATAATGTATCTACAATTATTAAATAATGAATCTGAACCTAATATGCAAATAATTAAACACACAAAAAAAATATAAAAGAAATTTATGAAACAAATAATGAATATATAGTTATAAAATAATATTTATAATTCATTAAATAATGAATCTTGATAAACAATTAATATATATATATATATATAAATAAAACTGATTTATAAAAATAAATAATAAATTTATAATTATAAATAATATATTTATAATTATTAAATAATAAATTTACAGTTATTAAAATAATGTATAAATAATTTTTAAATAATAAACCTAAAAATAAATTAGCAAATTTTTTACTTCCGCGTTAGAGCACCTCGTGCTGAACCTCTGCGACTGATTGTCCATTTCAATGTTCAACCGCTAAATAAAATATAAATAAGAGGAAATATTACTAGATACTGATTGTTGAATTTTTTTTGTTTAATTTTTTAATTTTTTTTAATTACCACTATTTTTATTTTTATTTTTATCAATTTTTTACTTTGTTGAACTTTTTAAATATAAGAATCAATGTATATTTAGTACAAGTTTTCATTTAATTGAAAAAATATATATATTTTTCTATCTTTTAAATATAAATTAAGAATTTTATTAACTTATATAATCACCACTTATCTTTATACATGCATTTATTTATTTTCAATTATTATTTAATTAACTTAATTATCAAAGAAAATATATAAATTTGTATTTAATTAACTTAATTACTAAAGTAAACTTTAGATAAACTTTAATTACTAAAAGAAATATATAGACATATATTTAATTAACTTAATTAAAATTATTTATTTTGGTAAATCTTAAATAGATATATTTATAATTTTTAATTGAAAGATTGAGTGGATGTAGAGTAAACTTTGGATAAACTATGAATAACTTCAACTTTCACTAACTTTCTAGCGAATCTTGAGTCCTGATAAATTTTTGGTAAACTTTAAATAAACCTTTGGTAAACCTTTTAATAAACTTTGGGTATATTTTTAGCAAATATTTGATAAACTTAAGTAAATTTTAGGTAAATATTGGGTAAGTAAACTTCATATAAACCTTTGGTAAACCTTAAATAAATTTCGGATAAATCTTGAATAATTTTAACTTTCATTAATTTTATAGTAAATCTTAGTTAAATCTTATAAACTTAATAAATTTTAGATAAATTTTGGATAAGTAAACCTCATATAAATCTTAGGTAAATTTCAGATAAATTTTAGATATTTTTAAATTTTATTAATTTTATAGTAAATCCTAGTTAAATATTATGTAAACTTCAGATAAATTTTAAATAAATTTTGAGTAAATTTTAATTAAATTTTGGATAAATTTTCATTATAATATTTTTTAGACTCTTTTTTCATTTTTGAAAAAAAATTTAGTGCTTTTTGCATTTAAAAAAAAAAAACTTGAAAGAGCAATATTCTTATAAATATTTATAGGCTTTTTCCATTCTTGCAAAAACCCCTAAAATTAATTATTCCAAAGTCATGACAGCAAATAGCCAATAAAGTGAAAAAAAAAAAAAAAGCATTATATTCGTCCTCTTTTTTTAAATTGTTAAAAAAAATTCCATATCTAAAATTTGATTAAGTAATTATGTACATAAAATTATTAAATTTAAGCATAGTGCTATAATATTAAAAAAGATAGTCATTTTTATTTTAATAAAAAGTCTTCTAAATATGGAATATTTTTAAAATTAAGAAGCTAGCGCTTAATTCCTTTATTAACTTATCCAGCGCGACTCCATATGTAACTATGTAGTTGGGGAAAAAAAAAAGTACAAATACAATTTTCTTTAATTCTCATACTAAACATGAATGGCCTCATAAAAATGGGTCTGCTCTGTTCTTATTTCCGAGTTAAAACTTGATGAATCATTAAATATAAGTAGAGAAATGAACAAAATCAAGATTAAATCGTAGATATCCTTCAAACAGAAGAATTTTTTTGAAGAAGAACCATAAATGCTCCAGTCTGTCCGTTGCAAAGGTTGCTTTTAATTTAATTTCGCTGTCCACTGAAGTAGAAGAAAATAAAGCGTCAGGCAGCTGAGGTAGCTATGGAATCTGAGTTGTTAATTATATAATTAGTGATTAAGCACTCCTCTCAAGCATTTCTTGATACCTCTTGATTCTGCATCCTCATCTGGCGGTGGAATCTCTTGATGAACAAATCTACAACACGATCTATCTCATCTTCCAGCCTGAATTCCTCCCCTTCTTTTTTTGAATTCTTCACTGACCCTCCTGGATCTTCATATTCAACATCTTCACTGTCAAACAAGGAGTGGATCAGGTCTGGAAACTTCTCATCTTCATCATCCTCATACACATACCCATAGCCATTGTCTCGTTCACCATCGTCGTCTGCTAAATTTGCCAGCAGCTCCCTTTGAGTGGGATCCAGGAGAGACATGGAGCTGTGATTGTTAAGTACTATGGCCCTGCCTTGATCTTCAATGGTAATGCCATCTTCATTTTCTTGCTTGTGATGCTCCGGCTGGTGGGCTACCAGAGCACGGAGCTTCTGGGATATGGAAGTCATCAGCAATTTCTTTTCTCTTAACAGAGAGAACATCATGAGGCGAGTTCTTAAGGCATTGATTCGGGCCTTGAGAGCTAAAGTTTTAGCCTTGGCCATTGATGCCAAAATCTTCTTCAGGAATTTAGCTGCTTTGCTCTTTGACATATTTTGCTATGTATCTATAGCCTGTAAGCTTTACAGACAACAACCCACTAGAAGAGAGAATTAGCCAAAAATTCAAAGCAGCTGAAGCTTAGAAAATAAATATTGCAATGAGAGAAAGAAGAGAGCAAAATTAAACAATTTTGAAGCAAATACAAGAGAAAGAAAAAGCAATGAAATGGCGTGAAAGTAGAAGGAGAGGGTGAAGGGGTTTATATAGGCACAAAAAAGGATTTTTACGACCAAAGCCGGTATTCGGAATTGTGTGACTGTAGATTAGAAAAAGGGTAAAGTGGACAACTTCATTGGATTCGATCTTGTTCTAAAAGTGGGAATTAATAAAAGCGAAAGAAAGGGTTCCATGGAAGTGGAGAGACACGTGGATGCATTGGATTGGCTGGAGGACGAAGCTATAGAGTGTGGATGATTTTGAATTGCATTTTGTTATTAAATAAGTAAATATTGTGGGGGTATAGGGGAGATGAGCTGGGCTTCCCCTCTCTCTTTGGGCATATAATTTGAGTTCGAGTCTGTATAAATCTTGATTAAGTGTCTAATATATTTTGAATGGATTGAACTGATTTTGGTACTAATTTTTTTTTAAAGAAAAAAAAAAAACAACCAACATATAATTGAACTAAATATATTGGGGTGGAAATGGGGATCAATAATTTCATGCAAATAATTAAAAAACTAAACACAGATTCGGCATTTAGATTGTAGTGATTGTTTGGAAGGAGAGAAAGAGGTAGTGGTCCAATTGGTGAGAGTGTGATTTGATCAATGGGATTGTGTTGAATGAACAGTGGGGTGGGGGGAGGCTACAGCCACATGGACCTCTATGAATAAAAATCTTACCGGCTGGTCAAGAAGGATAAATATACAATTAGGTAGGTGAAGAAGAAGCATCTTGGGATTTCTTTCGATTATTCTCTCTATCCTTAGCCTCTAAGGTTTCCCTTTTCTTTTCTTTTTTTCCACATTGAAATTCTATTGTTTCCCTTTGTAATAAGAAATTTTCATTTATGTAGTGTGAGTGCTGAATCCATACTCTAAATAAGCCTCTCCTTTAATTTGATCCCTTATTAATTTATTGTTTTGGTGGGCGAGATGTTTTCAGTGGTGCTTTCTTTGTATTTCCATTGCAGTATTTTTTTTTTTTTTTACAATACAACGGACTTTAAATTTGAATTCAAGATTTAAGTATTTTCTTCTTTCCTAAAATTTTTTAAATATATATTCTAAACATTTAATTTTAATTAACAACGCAAAAAGGATTAGTTAATCAGAAAATTAGTTAGAGATAATTTTCATTGATTGATAATTTAGCCCTTAATAACTTAATTTTGGCCAAAGTTTTATGAAGTATATGCAACATTTTCATATGGCTAGAATCCAGATTATAATTAATGAAATCATTTAATCAATGCTACTAATTGAAATTAAAAGCTACCAATTTTCACTGAGCAAGGGAATTAATTTCTTCAAGCTTTTTATTAATTAGATCCAATTCCTCATACGAGATCAATTAGATCTTTAAGATATAGGCATCAATAAATTTTGAAATGGATATGAGGGGAAGGGGTTAATTTGATAACGTTAATTATACTTTTGATAACTTTTTTAATTTTTGTCATAAAAATTATTATATTTTATTTTATTTTCCGTAAAAATCACTTACGGTATTTTCTTACTAACATGTAATGCCTCATCATCATCCATGTAGATAATATGTCAGCAAATTTAAAGAATTGCAGTACCACATCGTTGTCCATATCATTAATCCGGTGAGTAAATTACTAAAAGTGATTTTTACGGAATAAAAAATTATTTTTACCTAAGTTATAAAAAATATAGTGACATTTAGTAAAATTAACCCTCAAAGCCATAAAATAGAACAGATTATGAATTAATTAGTAAAATTTAGTAAATTGCTAAATTTTATTTTTTCTTCTCATAAAAATCATTTTCAGCAATTCTCTTACCAAATTGCTGATATAGATAACGATGTGGTACTACAATTTTTTGAATTTATTGACATAACATCTACATGTATAATGGCGTGACATTATATATCATCATTCCGGTGCCATATCATCAGCAATCCGGTGAAAAAATTGTTCCAAGTAATTTTTTTTGGAAAAAAAAAAATGAATTTTATTAATTTTTATAGAAAGAAAATTTAAAAAAAAAAATTATTTCTGTGCAAATTATGAAAAGTATAGTGACCACCTAAAGAAATTAAAACAAACTTTTACTGGCTTTATGTTGCAAAGAGCAGTATTTGAATGCATGTAACTCATTCTAATAATTAAGTTGATAAAATATATTTACTTCATAAACACTACAGTGCATAGCCTTGGATCTCACCTTCAAATTGAAGCCCATATTTACCGGCAAAGTATTGTCTTCAAATTAGGCCATACCAATACCATAACAACCATTCAAATCTTAAACATTATGCAAATTGTTTCCTCACCTACCATTCCAGTGACCTTGAAAATCATTTCTCCATCTCTCACCATGCCCAAAACTGTGTGAATGTTCACCGCTCTGGCTCCAGGTCCCGTATGCGCTGTGGTTATAAGCCCCACCATGTGTCCAAGGGCGGAATCCAGGTGGATAAGGAGGGTGGTAACATGCCCCATATGCTGGTGCTGGGGGATGATGCGGCAGCAATGGAGGTGGCACTGGCTGTGATGGTAGATAATGGTCGTAAGGGTTGGGAGGATAGTGATTTTCTTGAGAGGAATATTGGATTTCATGATGTCGTGGATTGCTTAATGCCACTGGAGCAGCAGCAGGAGCTGGGTAAATGTCGTGAGAATTTTCTTCTAATTCCAGTGATGGGTAGTGAATTCTAGGTGATGGGCTCTCAACTTCTGATAAGGGCTTTTGAACCTCTGGTGGCTGATGAAGATGATGATGATGATGAACGACTACTGAGTATCCAGTGACCTGGCTCGTTGCGAAATTGATTCCCGTATCTTTACCCTTCACATTCACTTTATAGGAGAAATTTAGAATTCCATTAGGCTTCCCATCCGGAGTGCGGACCTGGTAATTCACAAACCTGAGGATACCACTACTCTCTTGGATCAAATCCTTCAATGGCACACGAACTTCCCCAATAGTTTTATCTCCAAAATAAAGTCCTTCATGGCATATATCAAAATGAATGAACAAATTATCACAATCTATAAATGAAACCTCACTCAGATCAAATTGCACCTCATGATTCCACTCAGGATTCCCATCTACTTCTGTATCTGTGGGTGTTCTCTGCTGCTGATTCTGCTTCAATTTCTTCTCGGGATCATCGCTCACAAGAGAAACAAGGACATATACCAATAGTTTCTGGAAAAAGTTGAATGCTTTCAGATCCTTGCAGTGCATGATTTTGAGCTCCATGGATTTTGTGGAATCCATTGATTCTCAGTTTGATATCTCCCTAACCCCTTTGATTTGTAGATACAGAAATTGATGAAGCGAGGAAAACAATCAGCCCAACTGTAAATTCTCAAGAGTAATATACCATATAAAGCAAACAGCAATAAATGTTTTGAGTATGGGCCAATTTCACCATATAGGTGAAAATTTTCAAAACCTGATGGTATCCAGTGGGCCTTTATTGTGGATGAAATATTCTGCAGATCCCAAGTCTGCAAATTGCATCTATGGACTTTGGATGCCAGAATAAAAAATATAAATTCCTATGAACTGGCCCAACATGGACCAGATAGGATAGCAGCAATAAAGAACCGTATGCATCAGATGCTCATGGACAGCACCAACCCAACAAACGTTCAGAAAGGCAATGTAAAATTGTCCAAAAGAGTGTCGAATTTAACGGTCTTGCCTCATTTGGAACACCATCTAATCTTGTTTTCACATCTTTGAAATGGCGGAATCTGGGTGCATCTCTCAGTAAAATTTCTTGATAGCAGGATGGCACTTCCCACAGGCTTCGACATTTTTCCTAATTCTGATCACACTCTCTGGCCCTGACGTCAAGAGCCCAAAAACAATGGCCAACTTTTCACTATGAACATACAACATTTTCTCCTTTCTCTCTTCCTCCACAATCATGCATAACAAAACTTATATCTAGGGTGTACCCTTTTTGTCGAATCTTGTCTATTGCTCCAAAGCTGATTAAATCAGATCTTTTTGCGGATGTAACCTATTCCCAGCCAAAAATGTGAATTTGTTCTTAACCTCTTATATTGTGTGGCCGGCAATTTTTCTTACCCCTCTATTCTTCATTAGACTTCCGATCCTATTAGCATCTTTTATTATGCCAGATGATGCATAAACGTTAGACAAGATAACATATCTTCCCGAATTCCCCAACTCCATATAAAGTATTGCTTTTGCCGCCATCTCAGCCAGTTCTACATTTGAGTGAATTCTACAAGCCCCAAGCAGCGAACCCCCGACTCCTGCATCTAGCTTTATAGGCATCCTTTCAATAAAGTTATGAGCTTCATTTAGCTTGCCGGCTTTGCCCCAAAGGTCAACCATACATGCATAATGTTCAGTTCTTGGGGTGAGCCCCAAATCGCTAGCCATGGAATTGGATCAATCCCAACCTTCAGCTACTAAACCTGCATGACTACAAGCCGACAATATCGATACGAATGCTATATGATCTGGCCTAACTGAAGCTTTCATTTGATTAAAGAGGGCAAGCGCTTCTCGTCCATGGCCATGTATCCTATATCCAGAAATCATAATGCTCCACGATATAAAATTTTTGTCCCGCATCCGATCAAAAACTTTTCTTGCATAAGTTAAATCCCACATTTTACATATAGATCAACTACAGCAGTTTCCACTGCTATTAGATTGCAGAAGAACCCACCGCCACCAGTTAAGACAATGATTCCATAAACTGCGTGCGCGCACTGAAAAGATGCTACAGCAGAACAAGCTCGAACCACACTAAGAATGGTGACAGAATCGGGGAATGTCCTATCCGACATCATTACTTTAAAGAGGCTCAAAGCTTCACAAGACATATCAGCTTGCACATAAGCTTCAATCATGGATGCCCAAGTCACTAAATCTATGTTCATAATCCCATCAAAATATATTTCTAGCCAAATCTATTCTTTCAGACCGTGCATTCTTTCCCATTGTAGCACTGAGGACAAACTGAGCAAAATCTAATTTATTCGCTACAGCAACTCTATGGATATCATTAGCCTCCTTCTCTCTACGAACACACGCCATCACGTTCAGAATGGCAACCCTGTTGGGTCGAATTCCCCCGTTTAACATCCGCCAAAACAATGACAACTCTTCTTCATAGCGATCGTTAAGCGAGCAAGCATCAATAATTGCACTCCAGCAAATGAGATTTCTCTTGGGCATTCTATCAAACACTCGACGAGAAAGGTCACAACTTTGACATTTACCGTTCCTAGTAATAAGCGAATTGGCAACAAACAAATCCAACTCGTACCCAAATTCCACTACATCATCATGAACCTGAACACCAAAGTGAAGATCTCGAAGACAGCCACACCACACGTCTGGATAACAAACGGGAAAGTGAAATTATTGGGTGAAATGCCAAGGCGTAGCATTTGGCGGTATAAATCAATGGCATGTACCGGACATGGTCGACGAAGCCACGGATCATTACGTCCCAAAGGAAGGGATCAATGGAAACGGAGGAAGAGAAGAGGGAGTAGGCTTGAGAGATGGAGCCAAGAGATGTATTGAGCGATGAGACTGGTGAAGAAGGGGTTAAGATGAAGGTAGGATGATCTGAGCATGGAGGCGTGGATGGTTTTCAAGGGAGAGAGAGAGGAGCATTACTTGATAAGAGAAACACATGTCTGATTCTAGCGGTGGAGGCAAAAAAATGCTGAGCTTGTGCTTCTGCCCGAATGAAACGGCGAGGAAACCAGTGATTTGGCCTCTGCATTAAAATTCAGATATTGCCTATGGACAGATGGGTAGCAAGAATATTTCTTCTATATTTGGGAAGGAACCACCTTTAAGTCATAAGTTTTCCATTTCAATGAACAATGGCAACCCAATGACCAATGTTTTTTCATTACATAAAAAAGAAATGATAAAAATAAATTGAGTATTTCCATTTCTTTAGATCAACCAAGCAAAGAATATACAATACTATGTATGGCGTTTCAATACTACAGGAATGCTGGAGAAAAACAATTTGAAGGAGATGAAAGAAGGAACAGAAAGCCCAAAAAATATCTCCCGGTAAATGTGTGATACTCATTGCTGCTACCCCTGTCATAGTGTTTGAGGAAACTCTGGGTTTGAATCCAACACTTTTACACCATCTTCATCCATTGAGATCTTACTCCACCCAGAATTTCTAAGGGAGAAAACCTTAGGTCGATCAAACACGCTTCCTCTGAATCCTGTCATCTTTGAAGAAACCATAGGCATCACCAGAATTGCAGATGCATTGATCGAATCCTCTCCGAAACCAAGAGATAGAGCACAAGCAGCCTGCCAAACAATAATAAAAACAAGTTAGCTTTTGCTCATTTCTATTTTATATTCACTCGTCACTGAAGTTTGCCTAGATGAAATGAAGATTCTATCTAATTATTATCAACCTTTGCCTTGGTTAGCAACTCCGAGACCTTAGCCATTGTTCCTTGTACAAGTGACCTTGGCTCTTTATTTTGCGCATCTTCAGATGGGTTGATCAGTCTGTACCAAACAAATGTGGCACTATATGGTTAATCCAAATTCTGACCATTCAGTTTCAAGTCACAAGCTATAATTTAAATGAAAATGCTATTTCACCTTCCTATGAACTCGAGAGGACCTATGTATTACAAACCCAACGAAAGAAAGGCAGTACAAAAGTTCACAGTAATCAGAAATTCCAGAAAGGAATTTATTTCTATAGATGCATTATACCTGTGTGATTCGCTTGAAACACTTGAAGACGCAACAGAAACTAATGATGCATTATCTTTTACCTCGCCACCTGAAAAGTTTCAAAGTGAAGTGTTAATTTTTATCTTTGGTAGAATTACATTGTATGGAAACCCTATCAAAAATACCTCTGGGCTCATCAGGTGCCAGCAAAGAAATGCCAATAAAAACACACATCATTCCTAGTATGAACATTGTTGTCCTCAATGCATCAAATACCTGTCACAAAGGAACATTAAGCTTAGCAATGATCTGAATCCCTACTTCAGAAGATACAAGTATCCAGTTATCTAATGCAACAAGAAAATAATCAAGACTCTGTATACATCAACTTGCAAAAAAGCATAATTCACATCTGAGATCACTCCTCGCACAGATTCAAGAGAAGGGCGTCAATGGAACCAGCATCCAACTCCATGCCTGATGATTTTATAGATGCAGATTATGCCATTCAATTCCAAGGGCAAGTTCATAAAAGGGAAAAAAGAGAAATATCTATTTTGGATGTTGTACCATTTATGTGCTGAGCTAAACTTGTCTTAGGGAGAGAAGATAAGCAGGCAGAACAGATATGGTTCCACAGAAAGAAAAGATCATACAGTCAAATGCTGAGCTTCGAGAGTGCAAAAGATAAGATTTTGTTCTATAGTTAACTTTCACAATCCACCCTTTGCACAAATATCAATAATAAAAAAATGCTCCTCAATCTTTCCAAACTTGGTAACGTATGTTGGCCAACAACAGAAAAGAACAATAAAAGCTGAGAGAGAGAGAGAGAGAGAGGACCTGGTATTCCTGAAAGTAGACAAATCCTGTACAAATGGAAAAGAAAGTCCAAACAATCTGAAACATTGGAACAATAAGGATTGCATCAAACAGTGACAATCCTTCGTTCAATCTTGCCATCTGCTCAAGTAGAAAGACTCAATCTGATCAGAAGTTTGGTAAATCAGCATTTCCGTAAGGGCATGCAGATAGGTTGAAATTGGAAACCAAGAAGGAAAAAAAAATCGAACTTCTGCTACATTCTTACCCAAAATCCTGCTGTACTAAAAAATAAAAGAAGCATGGAGTAAGTGAACCAGCTGTGAAACTGATAACCATTAGACATGGCTAATCTCAGCATATTTGACCTGGAAGTAAGAAATATATAATCAGATTAAAAATATAAAAGCACAACTTTCCCTCACGTCTTAGAAGCAAACTGATAAGGCAGCTTATCATACAGAGATTTTGCAAACAGCACTGAGCATGATCCTACTGCACCAGAAACTACAGCATATGAAAAAGGAAGAAGCATCTGCCAATAAGGTCTAATGTCTTGTCCAGAAACAGCAACCAAAATTTCACCCTTCCTAAAAGTTGAAGAAAGTGACTGTGACTACAAAATTTATTCCTCAACAGAAGAAGAAAAGAAGTAAGACAGCCAAACAATAAAATGTTACCTATAGATGTAATGATGTAGGACAACAACAATGACCAAAATCAGACAGTAAAAAACGAATGGCAGGTTGCTGTATTTCTCTGCCAGTTGCTCCGGTGTATACACTGACGAAAAAAATTAAATAAATAAAAACTTACTTTTCTAACCATAAAACATTGACCAAATATTTTCATAAAAGATAAAAATGATTTTGCATGAACCCATATTCTGGATAAAAACCACTATAAAGGCAAATTTGCTTTGTGCAGAACTTTGATATATTTAGCCTTAACTGCTAGAAGCAGGATAACTGTGGTTACAGTTTTTTTACTTTTGATACTATTACAAGGTGAAGAACGACTGCCTTCTAATGCTGGCATATCGATTTAGCAGTCCAAGCAATCAATTCAATCCTTTTACCGTAGGAAATTGAAAATAAAAGGCACAAAAATAGTCATTGCAGCAATAAATTAGCAATGCCAAACAGCTAAAAATTTAAAAAAGAAAAAACAAGAAGCGAATATTAGATTGGCAGCTAAGCCTAATTCTTGTATTTCATGTTCTACCAGAATCTATACAGCAACACCTAGCACTTACAAGAAAGGTTATGCCCTCTTAATATGGAAACAAAGTGCAAAAGCAATAAAAAAACAACTAATTCACCATCTAGAGTTAGTATATTTCTCCATTGATTAAAATAAAAAATGGTTGGCAAACATTGGCGTGTCAAGCTTAATTTGTGAAACTTACAGACCACCATTTCATTTATGATTTCAAGGATCCTGCTCAGAATTATTATTATTCACTCTGCAATGCAAATCATTTTCCCTGCATTTCTATTTTCAAGTTCAATTAAAATTCTACAAACTTCAATGTGTTTTCAGAACTATTAATAGGCATTCATGAACTATAGACACATCAGTGGAATAACATACATAGGATATGACTTGCCAACCTCACTATTTGTGGGCATGACATGCTTCATAAGACTAATTTTAAGATACATTATGTTAGCAAACCAGAAATATGGTTAAGCATGTTGGGGTGCACACCAATAAGCCTGCAACAGAGTTTAATCATGCCATTTTTAAAGAGCAGATCATACCAGGAGACTGGTGGTTGCCAAAGGCAACAAGAAAAACATTCCCCAGAACAATAAAGGCTGTAGCAACAAGGACTCTGTCATAAAGAAAAGCAAATTAATCACTTGAGATCACCTTAATAAAAACTGTCTGGCAAATGAAACTTCATTGTTACAGTTCTGATAATTAGCACACTTCAGGCTTTAACATACTTAATAGTCACCATTTTGTGCAGCACGAAGTACGCAAATGCAATGTTAGATACAAATTGAACTGATCCCAGGGCTGCAAGGAGTGACTGCACAGCAAGAAGAGAGGTATAAAAATAAAGATGGAAAAAAAATAGGAGGAAAGAGATGTTGTCGACTCACAAGTGTTGGGGGGGTGGTGTGTGAGCGTGTTGGGTTGCGTGGGGGGCATATAAGAAGGAGCTCATTTGCATATGACAATGCGGAGCAATATATTATCCATACTGACCTGAGCAGCATATCCGAAGGAAATGAAATTAAGGCAATTTCCTAGAAAGAAAAATAGAATACCTGCATGAAGAATATCACTTAATTAAGGATGAAATACAATATATCCAATCATACTACAAGATTATACAATTCTGAAGAATTTAGCACCAATAAGACCAGAACTAACCAACTCTCCAAGTCTGGAAGTATATGATAGGTTTCAAGTGACTCTTCGCACTTGTTCCATCAATTTCTAGAGTAGAATGCCTTTCTCGCTGCAAAATAGTTCAGCCAGATTGATTAAAACACAATACATGATGTCACTGTGTAGAAGCATCATAATCAATAATTGATATTTCTGAACAGCTCTATACCAATAGGGCCATAAACCGGTTTAATTTCATAGATGATCACTGAACTTTGCTTTTATTGTAGTAAAATCACAACTTTTTTCCATCCCAAGAAAGTCACTTGAACTATATTTTCATTTCACTAAAGTCACTTCCGGCCAATTTTCTGATTTAGGTAACTGGAAAGCTGACATGTCATCGGAACCAAAAGTCTAACATGGAAGCTGACATGTCACCGGAAATCTGACGTAGCAGCTGATGTGTTGCCGGAAATTAGCTTAGAGTAACTTTAGTGAAATGAAATATAGTTCAATGATTCTTTTGGGACAAAAAAATATATGATTTTACTGCAATAAAAGCAAAATTCAGTAGTTATAGATGAAATTAACTGATGAAAGAGACTAAAAGAGAATAGCAAGTAAAATATGTTCATCTTCAAACTAAACTCAAAAGTTAACAATTCACTAGAACTGAACTTATACAGGTTAGTTTTTTTTTAAAAAAAATACTTGTTATACTTATGCATAACAGAAGCAGACATAACAAATTTTTATAGGCCTTTTGCTTGAAAATTGAATGGAGGCATAACAGAAACAATGCTGAGCATCAGAATTTATCTAGCTATGATTTATCCGGTATACTTGAAGTGTGAAAGTACCACATCAACTGAAGCAGACAAATTGCCATAACTTAGAAGAGCATTATAAAAATGTCAACAATGTTTAGCATGACTGAAAAGAATACTACACGTTAGGCAACAGATGGATTAAGAAAGAGAAAGAGAACCATGATTTACCTCAGTATGACCCAATTTGAGAAGGTTAGTACCGAAGTTGATGGCAATGCTGCCAAAGAGATTGATGAAAGCCCCGATGATCCAATCTCCCATGGATTACAGTTAGTGAAGCTCCAAAGGAGAGCCCACATGCAGTTGAAAACCAAAAGCTGTACAATACCGATGTTAAATAATTCTTGCAGCCAATACAGATGCAGAGAAACGACAAAGTGCTGGGAGGAAGAAGAGAAATCCCTCTCCTGGATTCAGAACAAAAAATCTACGGCACCCTCTACCACGAACAACAATTTGAAAGTAGAAATGATTATAAATTGCTGGGCTTTACCTGCAAATATTTAAAATTTTAAGCTGCTGCTACATGAGCTGACAATAATAGCTTAATTATAATTAGATACTAGTAATAAGATAATCAAGGAAAAATACAAGTTGTGGACATCAAGAAAAAGAGCAGTTGAGATTGATATCATAGATTAAACAGAAGATAAACTTAAACCACAAAGAAAATTTAGAGAAGAAAAATGCTGGGAAACTCAATTCCGGATCTGATAAACAAGAATGCTACAATGCAGATCAATCAAAGGCAGCCAAAGGAAGATTATGTCAAAATCAATATATAAAAAGGAAGAAGCTTTTTACCTCGAAATATTCAGGGAAAGAAGAATAATGCAAACCAAGCAACATTGTCTCGCCGTCTGTAATAATCGATATGCAGCGGATCCAAATGGAACAGGGTAATTTTTTTTTTCCTTTTTATTCTTGCTTATGAAGAGGGGGAAAAAATAAAAATGAAAGGTCAGAACTTGTTGAATAAAAAATGGTAGGAGGAGAACAAAATGGAAGCAACAAACGAAATGGGAAAGAAAGAAAGAAAAAATTTTGACGAGTCTCCGGCGTCTAGAGAGGGAAGAAGAAGACGATGAAGAAAATTGAACAAAAAAAAGAGGAAGAAGAGAAGAAAGGCGTTGTTGGGTCAATAGCATAATCGTGATGCTTTACCTCATGGACCGCATTACGTACGTAACCAACTGTCGGCGCATCAGTCAGTTACATCTGATTCAATTTTCATTTTTTACGCCGTGAAATTATTACCAACCTTTAAGCTCTCATCAACCATGGAATTTAGTTACCTCTTCCCTGTAAGAAAAAGGAGCGAATGAAATCATGTGAAGTAAGCACGGGCGTACACAAACATATCCTTCGCCAAGTAATTTCTTAAAACCGTTCTTTGGCTGACCAAAATCTTCCTTTCGACATAAGTAGGATTAGGATTGTCGATAATTGTTTAATTTTGCATTTTTCTGGAGGAAATTGGAATATAGGATTTTTAACTTAATGAGAAAGTGGCATATTCTTATTAAGAATTGAAAAGTAAAAGGAAAAAAAAAAAAAAAGAAATCGAATGTTTCAATAAGAACAAAAGTCTGAAAACTATGTCAAAAAAAAATAAATTTTTAAATTATGTGGTCGTGTAATCCATAACGCGTTCGATGTTTTAAATTTTTAATTAGAATCTCTGTCACGAAAAAATAAATTTATTTTTTATTTTTTAAAATTATAGATCACTTATGAAATGTAATTATTTTATTCAATTATAAATATTTTATTATTTATATAAACTCTTATTAAATATATATAGATATTTATTTTTTTAATTTATATTTTAAATAATAAAATATTAATTTAAATTATATATTAAATAATTATTTTCAAAATAACAAATAAAAATTTTTAATTTAACTAAATTAATTAATTTTTTTTAAAATGTGTAAAAATAGAATTGCACTCTCTTTTTTGTCCGGAAAGAGCACCAAGAGACATATACCTTTGGGGCTTTCCAATCAATTACTTGCAAAGTTAGCCTACTGTCTCCCAGTTCTGCAGGACACAATTTATTGCATCTTTCATGCATGTCTTTAGGCGGCAAACGAATCGATGCCGGAAATGGCGGCTTTAATTATTTAATTATTATTTTTGCAGGGCATAATTACATATCGTTTTTTGATTCTCAAAAAATACCCCGGGAAAATATAATTAAATATTCCATTTTTCAACAAAATAAGTAAATAAAAGGGGAAAAAAAAAAAAGTTTTGAAGCTTGTTGGAGCGTACCTCAGACGAAAGGGAGAAAAGAAAACCTTGTAGTGCACCATTTCAAATGCGCGAAACGGTGTCGTAGAAGAACTTGCAGAAGAAGATGAACCTGATAATGGCGAATGGAAGGATTTATCATCCGAAATCGGCGAAACGGTGTCGGAGAAGAGATGAACCTGATTATGGCGAATGGCCGGATTTAACCGATGATCTTACATGAAAGCTACGAGATTGATGAAAGGAAGGCCGACGGAGAGGAGTTTCACGGCCGATTTCTATCGCTGTGGAACCGATTGGTTTTGTTTGTTGTGCGGTGATGGAGATGCTAATGCTAACAATAATCATTACAAAATAAAGCTTAAACAGGCTAATCGTAATCTACTGGAAATTTGGGGATTGAAGAAGCTCAAGACTCTTTAACATTTCCACCTCCACCCAACAAGGGAGAGAAAATAAGGCTCGTATTAATGGAAAACAAATGAAGCAAGTATAAATGAAATTCCTGCAAAGACAAAAGGCATCTAATCACTGGAAACACAAATAACGTAGTTGTTAATACAGCAACTGGATATAATAGATTGGGCTGGAAAATATATAACGAATAATATATAAAAAAAGCTACCGTATCCACTGTAAACCACAGGCACAGAAACTAATTATGATGATATCATTATCAGTCAATTATCGAGCATCTTTAGCAGACCCAAGGCTTCTGAAAATCAAGATCCTCAGAAAAATTTTGTAGTGACTCCAAGAAAGACATCCTTTCTTCTATGCATTCAACCTTGCAGCTACATTGCCTAGAATGCAATCTGCAATGCTGCCATATGGGACCAAACCATTGAAATTCTCTCAGTTCCGTATCTATCTTCCTATCATGCCTATATCGAGCCCCACTCACAAGAACTGATGTTCAAAGCGGCATTTCTTCAAGGCCAAATATGCAAATTGGCTCTTGAACTATACTCTATAGAGCGAATCACACCCTCAACTTTAACTCAGTACAAATAAACTCTTGAACTTTAAACTCATGCAAATTAGCCTTTAAACTATATGATATAGAGCGAGTCGTCCCTCACCAAACCGAATTAACTCACTATTCTAATTTAAAAGACTGTATATAAAGGGTCTAATTACACCGAATTTAAAGTTCGAAAGTTTATTTACACTGAGTTAAAGTTAAGAAGATGAATCGCTCCATAAAGTATAGTTTATGAATTAATTTGCACCTTAAGCCTTTCTTCAATTACATAAACAAATCACATCATGCTTGCTGTGATTATTCACCAAGCAAAAATCCTCATTTACTGTCCGAATAGCTCAAGTGAATTGGATAGCAGATGCTTTTCCCAAAAAGCGACTACTCCCATCTTATAGAAGTCATCATAGCCTAGTTATAGCAGTTTCTGCAAATCAAAGGTTATCCTGCAATCTAGGAAGAACCTAGAGGGGCCTAAAAGGGGAGGAACATCATTCTCCAAATTCCAACAGATAGACCTAGGCGATTAGATAATAGGTAACAGAAGCAAGGATACCATCTAACAACTGCATTGGTAAAAAAAGATTTAGGAATCACAGGTGGACTTCCAACTGAATCTCAAACATTAGCGGCCAGTCCAACTCCTTCTGGCGCCTCAGCAGCTAGCAGCGAAATGAAATAGTAATCTTTATAATGACAGTATAAAATTCAAAGACCAGGTAACATGTCTGCTAATTTGAGGCTAATAGGCTCTCATTATGGAGCATGTAAGCATATAGGATTCAGCATTAAATTAAGATGCCAGAACTTTATATTAGAAAATAACACCATATTTCATAATCTTGCAATCTCCACATTGCAACCTAAATGAAATTTTAAACCAAAAATTCTATTGATATTTTTACTTCTATCCAGCATTGTCGTCTTGAATGAAAATATATAAGATTTGAAAGCTTCCATGGAGAGAAACACACTGATCACGACATTACCATTACTAAACATTGCTCATATTGAAATACTGCATTGGGTCCTTTCCAAATTTGAGGACCTACTAAACCAATGCTCGTATCAAGCAAATGAATAAAATCAATAATACCTAAGACAGGATATTCAGTTCCCTTTTTACTTCTTAAGACATATTACTTCTCTTTTTTAAAACCATAAATTATGACAAGGAATAGTAACGAGCAACAACTATATGCCAGACCCAAACACATCGTTAGAATAAAAATTCTACAACTCATTGCATGAGTTCAGAAAGGTATTGCGTGAATAGGAAGCTGCCAGTAAATTTAACAAAATAAGACAAAAAGAAAAAGAAAATGAGACACCTTTATGCACAAAAATCTCTCGAGTTCCAGAAGGCTACAGTGTATATATAAGCTAAAACAAAAATGCAAGTAATTCCTTAAATGATTCCTCAGTACCACGAGAATTATACCCAAAAAATATCTTGTTAAAACAGAGAGTAAGAAATGTAAGGAACAAAAGGAAAGCACACTGACACAGCCATCAAAGCCCAAAAGATCATGCTTGGGCACCAGTCAAAGCTTTCATCTGAATGTGATTGTGGTTAGAATCGGCATTAGTAGGCAAAGCCTCGTACGAGCCCAATTTCCTCATACCAACAGTTTTAGCTGTAACCGCATAGGTAACCATAACAATAAGCACAACAAACGTAACATGAATCACAAAGACCAGATCCAGAATAGCCACCGCCCTCAACCTCGACTCCTCCAGATCACACTTTGTAGAACCCTCAACCCCACTCACCACATCCAGCAGCCGATGGCACCCTTCTGGAATAAAGGCTTCCACATAAAGCGAAAGGCCAGTCTGAAGCACCCAAAGCCCCTGCAAACAAATCGCCCCACCCAACCCTACATCGGCAATAAACATCCTAGGCAGGAAGGCCAAAATCATAAATAGAAAAGAAACAGCGGCGGAGATTTGAGCAGAAACGGAGTCGCATTTGGCTTGGAGATCAGAGGTCTGAACAGAAGCAGCAGCGGAAGAAACGGAGTATTGCAAGAAGAAAAGAGCAGAAGCTAAGGCAAAGAAGAGATCGGAAGGGAGAGGAAGAAGAGAGGTGGATTCAGAAAGGAGAAGAGCAACAGAGACAATAAGAAAAAGGAAAAGAACGGCAGCAGATTGGAGAGAAGTAAAGAGGTGAACAGGAGTACGACCTTTGAGAAGAGGATCAGAATCAGAGGAAATTATGGTTTGGTGAGCAAAAGCAATGAGAAGACAGATAATGAGAAGGTAGAGTTGTAGAAATTTGAAGCGATTGGAGGAGGAGGAGGAGGCGGAGACAGGAAGAGGATGATAGGGTTTGGCGGAGTAAGACTGGGGAGATTTGAGGAAGTTGCGGGTGGAGAAAATGAGATGGTAAAGACCGAGTGATACAAGCGCTGAAGAAGAAAAAATTTGGTATATTAGGGCAGACATGTCTGTTATTGCATATAAATCATTGATGACGATAATAACGATGATGGATAAGAAGGGAGAAGAAGAAGAAGATTGTTTAGAGCTGAAGGCGGGGCATTACAGATAGGTGAACAGAGCAGAGCTCGGAAGACTTGGCCCCAATTTGTGGTAAAATGAAACTTTTTTAATCAAAAGTCCGTCGCTTGTATGAAAATGGTAACACATATCAATTTATTACTGTATCTCGATAATTTTATCAAAATTTTATTTTGTATAAATTTAATATTACACTTTTATAATTTTGTTTATATAAATTCAAATATATAGTATTTTTTTATTTAAAGTCGCATGCGATGTATTATAATATATTTAAGTCAAATAAATTCTATCATAAATATTATAAATACTTTTATCTGAAATAAAATTGATACAAAATAATAATTTCATATAATATAGTACTGCGTTGATAGAAAATAAATACTTGGTAACATTTTGATGGTACAAAAAAATTCATTTTACCCCACCAATTTGCCTCAGTCTGACTTTTTTAGTTGTAACTTTTAACAACCCCCGGGCATGACCCCTCTCCTATTTTATTTTTATTTGCTTATCTACCGCATAAAATGATGCAACTTGAATTTTCTTTCATAAGTTCAATATAAATTAGATTAAAAAATAATCTGATAGAATAATTTAAAAACCATAGAAATCCCAATACGTTGAGTAATCTAAACTAATTTGAAAGTCCAATTATCCTAAACTAATTTACTTATTTTATATTTTAAATGTTTTATTTCAAAAAAAAATAAATTTGAACTTCTTATTTCACAACAATAACATTTATACGGTTTAAATTTCAAAACTAAAATCAATATACTTCATTAATTTAGATTGAACACATTATAAAGAAAATTTAAAATTGAGTTAAAACAGACATTATTTTTATTTTTTTATAGTATTGTTCAAAAAAACATTTTTTATTATTAAAAATTATATTACTTTCGCTCTAAATATTTGATATCTTTGATTAATATAAAAAAAACTAAATAGTAATGTAATCTGTGTAGTAGAAAAAATAGTAATGTTAAAATAAATTATTTAACATGCAATAATTTAGAGGCCATTGAATTTCTCAATTTCTAGTCTACCTTAAAAAATTAGAGAGGACACAGAAAGTGGAAAGGAACAAAAGAAAAAATTGAAACAAAATGGGAACAATGCGATGGCAAATATTGAAAGTTGAAACACTATGATAAGACCAATTGCTCTTGTAAACATTGTCCATGCTTGAAATCAAATATTATCTTCACCTTGACAACCAATTTGAAGCTTCAAATAACCATTAGCAAAATTCATACAAAACTGAAAGGTTTTCGTTCATGTACAGAAAAATTGACAACTAATAATAACCGATTTATTTCCTGTGTCTACAGATGAATAAATACAAACAAGCATAGATACATAAAGGCACAGCTGCTCACAACCAGACCAAACAAAAACCGAAGCCTAAAGGCCGAAATTGGAGAAAGGAAATGAGAAGAATCAGCTTTCCACTCTAATGCTTCTAAATTGTATAAAATAAATATATAAAGAAACAGCTATCTGAATTACAATAGCAAAAAGAGATCAAAGAACACAATTATATTAGAAACGCACACCACCCCTCCATATGTGTATTAGTCCACTATATTATTAGGATGAGGAGAACGATGACCACTGCCAATATAACAATTCCCAGTAGCCACCAGCACTGCCAGAAATAAACAGCATTTACAATTTTGCAGGGTAAGTTCCAATTCTAACACAAATGGAATAAGAGCAGAATAAAACAGATAACAACTATATGTAACGATTAGGTTTTGTAAGCCCTACAACTGAATATGATTAGTTTTCCCTAAAGTTATGTTAAAAAGTCTCCTTCAGTATTCCCCTCTGTCTATCTTCCTTTGGTTTCCCTCTTCACTTATTTTCTTAGACCCCACTTCTCTTGTTGTTTCATCTATATTCACATGCTTTGCCAGGCTTAGTTGGAAAAGGTTTTTTAAGCATAAAACACGCCTTACTATATGGTTCTGCTTATCATTTTGGTACACTCGTAAGAAATGTCAATTCAATATCTGAAGGCTGTTATTTCAAATGGCATTACTTTGACCATCTTAGTAGCCCCAACATCGATCACATCAGAAGAAACAAAGCCATTAATCCGTACATAAAATTTGGGGACTACGAGCAAAAATAAACAGGTCTTTTAAATATAACCCACCATAAGAAAAAAAATAATACGTAAATATTTATGATGCCAAATGGCTCAAGCAGGGCAGAAAATGAAAGCATTTAATTTTCTTAATTTGTGTGAAAACGAAAGTCAGCCTAGTTTTGTGAGATGGAGGGCATATTTAATTCTCACTGGACTCTGATAATAACAAAATAAGGTCCTCCTTTTATAGGCATCAAGACGGTTAGAAAAGAAGAGTTAGACAAAACAGTATGCATTTCAAAACAATAGAACTAAGGCATTGTAGTCAGTGCACTACTGGAAACATTATAGAAAAACTATGGTGCATCGGAGATAACCTCCATATATTAACCAAGATGATAGAACTATATGTTCCCTTTCAGAAAAATTTTAATTCTTCCAATTCCCAGTCCATGATTTCATGGATTGAAGCAAATGATGGAATGCTGTATAGGCAAAAGTTGCATGGCATTCTATCATTGGCTCGGAGTAAGAAATTTATTTCCCTGTTTATGCATGAAATACAATTTAGAAGCACAAAAGGATAATCATGGTGCTTGAGGGAATTGAAAGCAATAAATTGTATTCAAACTTTTAGATAGTCTAACTACATCATTTTTTTTCCAATTCACCCAGGAACCAATAAGTACTGATCATATATGTGGTAGTCAGCTTGTCCTGATTCTTTTAATACCTTCACATTAATGAGATTGGCAACTTACCCATGAGGACCTGGATTTCACGCTTTTTGAAGCCTTTGCCAGCTGAACTCTCGCTTGGGTTGTTGCAGCAGCAGAAGAATCAATATTGGATTGGATGTCATCTGCAAACATCAGATGAATATGAGACAAGTAATAAAGGTCCACAAGCATCAGGAGGAGTGAGCTTATAAAGGAACTAGATTGTCAAGGGATTGGACAACTTACCAATAACCACACCCTGCTCATGAACTAAAACAGCAAGATCCTTGAATATGTCATTTACTTGCCCAATTTGTTCTTGTATTTCTCTAATGCCTTGTTCCCTTTCATCAATCATGGCCTCATTGAAGACAATTTCATTATCTAGCAGGACTAGTTCTTGCCTGCATGAATTTTGGACCAAGGAAATCAACCACAAAAAAGGATTCTTGCCAGCTCTAGGCAAAAGCAACAATAAGAGTAAGATTGTCATAAACCATAAAAGATAGGCCCAATAGGGATTAGGTTGAACTTTTTTTCTTTAGGGGATAAAATGAAGTAAAATTAGATTGCATTTGTAACATAAAAACCTTATTACATAAGGTCTTAGGCAGCAGTATTGCCCTGCTGCAGAGGAAACACAGAGAAAATGAATCAGAGAAATATAAGTAAAAGCAAAACCACAAGTATCAGAATTTGACAACAAAAACCTGCATAATTTATTAATACAATAAGATGAGCTACTGCTCTCATCGCATATGGACCAGAGAGTCAACGATTTCAACTGCTATATTCATATTCACTGGAGAAGAGTGTCCACTAAGCAAGAGCAAATTGAAATTCTATACTAGGAACAGCAAAAGACTTGTTTACAAACAATGACTGATAATCAGGTAGATATAACATAATTAGTTACTTACCTTTTCTGTTCCATAAGAAAAGGTTGGGTTTCATGATCCACGCTAGGTGGCACATATTCGCCGGAGCCGGATCTGCACCCAAAAAGGCAACCGAGTACCAACTTAGAAGGTAGTAATCTGCAAAAAAACCAAATGATTTTGCTATATATAGCACAGCAAATACCCGGCAGGCAAAGTAGATGCAGGAAGAGAGGGGGAGTAAGTGGATTCGCGTTCGGAGGCAAGTTGTTGTACTTTCTGGAATTCTTGCAATGTTGTTTGAAAATCCCTTGCAAGCTTAGCATCTTCTATTTTCTTACTCGGCTAAACAATTCACCAGAGGATCAGACACAAATTCTAATCGGAAAAGGTTCAAATAGATAAGTTAACTTACATTGACGTTAGCGTCGCGATCGGAATCGCTAACAGATTTGAGCTTAGCAGAAGTGTCCTTAACTAACTGAAGAATCCGCTGTCTTGTATTATGCCTGCCATTGAAACACGAATAGATCTCCAATAATTTTACTCTTGATTGATATGCAGTATAAACTACAAAAAACAAAGAAATAAAATACAGAGGCGGAGAACGGACAGCTTCTGGCGGTGCTCGGGGGTGTCTTTAGCGGTTCCGATAGCATCAACGAGGCGACGAAAACCGGCAACGACGGTGTTGATCTGGAAAATGCCAGCAGCGACCGCTTGCGAGGGGCTTCTAGACATTGGAGAAGCAGAAGAGGAGGACGGCCTTTTTCCATTTTGCAGATCCTGGAAACTCATCTCGCCGGTATTCTTGATACCTCACCGGAAAAAGGCGCCGAAGACAGCAACAAACCCTCCCAGGCAAAGCTAACGCTGAGAGGGCAACTAGCAGGAGCAGATGGAGCTCATTAGTGCACAAATCTGGAGGCCGAGTCAAACTGATGATCCACAAAACAAAAGCAATGGCATGTTAAATTATTAATTAGGTCAAAATTAATCAGTAAAACGGATTTTCAGTTAATTAATACGACATGTCACACGTGTACCAGTTGGAAAGGAAAGGTCAAGTTGGTTGACAAAGAATTAAGGTGGGCCCCTTTGGATAACGCGGGAAACTATGGGCAAATTATAAATTCCCAACAAAAAGAAAAGACACTATTCTTTTTTTTTTTCATTTTGTTTAATCTAAATTATTTAGTTTATTTTATTTTTAAAAATTGAACATTTTTGTTATAATATACCACACATGTGGATGAATTTTTCAGATATATCATTGTATTTTTGAAATATTAAACGATGAGGTGGATTACCAAAAACAAATAAAGTAATGATACACTCCAAATCAGATAACACGGCTGCAGGAGAAATGTTTTCACTTGTGTACTTGTTCTTGATTTGATTTTGGACATGGAATTTAGGCGGGGCATCTTAGATTAGAAAGCGGAGGGAAACGGAAAACATTTGACTTGAAGGAAACACAACAGTTTTCCTGCTTATGATTACCCAATGAGGCTATGAAGAAGTCTTTGATTTGCATAGAAGGGGAGCAATCCAGACAGCTGATTCTGTACAGGGGAACTAATATTTTATTAGAGCGGGGAGGGTAGCATGAAGTTCTGCTAAGCACTGAAAGATGCAATTGTGGAGTTGTTCTTTTGGTAGCTTCAGAAGAAGTTTTACCTGTTTGAATAATAAACAAAGTGAAAACACTAAGGAAATAATGCAAAATTTAACTTCCAAAGAGAATCTTGGTTATGACGGTAACCTTGAATTAATTTCCTTATTTCATGGATTCATTCTCCTGAAGTATTGAAATTTGAGACTGGAGTAACTATTTCACAAAATTTCCTTGGCTAGTCATATGCATTGGGATGGAGCAAAATTTACTAGTAGTTATCATCAGCAATTCCATGGAAATGAGGGCGCAGATGAGCAGGGAAAACCCCCAATAAAAATTAGTACAACCGATATGTCATTCATATGCAAAGCACCCAAAAGAAATCTTTAATTATGCAAGTACCTTTTTTGGGTCTCCATCAAAAACCAATAACTTTTCTTGAAAAATATCTGACGGCGAAAGGTGTAAATTACTGCTCAACTATATTCTCTAATGCGGTGGGGACTCTCTTATTGGGGATTTGCCCCAAATAAAGCCAAAATTTTCCGATTTATTTTACTATAGGACGGGAATAGAAAAAATTTATTAAATATTATGCATATTTTATTATATTTATTATATATTTTTTATAAAAAAAATTTATTACATTAAATTTATGTGTTAATCTAAATTATATTAATAATATATATAACTGATTTATTTAATAAAATTATTTATTTATATAATTTATAGTCATATTAATTAAACTTATGTACATAAATTATTTATTTTTTTCAAAATGCATAAATTTTTTATATTATGTATGAATACTTATGACTGTATTTATTTTAATTTGTGAACTTTTAAATTTACATGACAATAATTTTGTTAAAGTACTATCATATTTTGTACATGTTAAATTAATTATTTTATTATATAAAATTGAGATATTAATATATTATTATTTAATTTTTTAAAAAATTTATTGGGAATGGGGTTCCTTCATAAAAGGGGATAGGAAAAAATTCATCAACGTTAGTATGGAGGGAAAGAGGATAGGATTCTCCATTATGGTGAGAATGGGGATGGAGAACATACTCCCTACCCCCGCCCAACTTCGTTGCTAAGCCTAAACGTGAGTCACATTTAACTTTGATTTGATGCAATTAAACTTCTGAAGTTTAAAATTGGTACAATCAAGTCTCTCAACTATATTTTTGTTAGTTGTTGTTAATTTACTACCATTGAATCAATTCAGTCTCAAAAAATAGCATCGTTTTGCTTCAATTAAAATGACACCGTTTAAATTTAAAAAAAAAAAGATGTTAATGTAGGTCGTTCGAGCTTTTCCTGGGAGTATGGCATGGGTTACTTCAGCGCCGTAGCGCCTGGTACTCGAACATTGGCTCGAGGCATTTTCTCTACCCCTTCTTACCCTGAAAAAGCAGGGACACCGTGCGTCCTTAAACCGATAACCATCTTTCAACTAACCTAGCCTCCTCCGTCCCTCAGGACCAACCAGGGGTAGTACAGGAATATTTGGAGGAATTGGGGCCTCATAATCACTAGCCGATATGCTTTTCTCTCATGCCTTTCTTCATTCATGGTTCGATATTCTGGTGTCCTAGGCGTAGAAGAACCACACTAATCCATTCCGAACTTGGTGGTTAAACTCTACTGCGGTGAAGATACTATAGGGAAGGTGCTGCAGATCGAATTCTAAATGAATTAGAATCATAAATGAATCTATTAAATAGAAATAGAAAATGTTGTAGTAATTTATAGTTATAAAGATATAGTTATAAAGATGTTATAAAGATATAAATAATATAAATATAGAATATAATAATTGTAATTATATAAATTATATAACTATATATAGTTATATATAATAATTATATAATATAATAATATAGAATGAATAATAATATACAATATAGAATATAATAATATATTAATAATATAATAATATATTAATTCTATTTATATATTTTAATATTTCTATTTAATTTCATTTCTATTTAAATAGATTTCACTTCAATTTTTATTAAATTATATACTTTCTATTAAATTGTATACATTTATATTATTTTTAGCTCTTTTGCACGATTGAGAAATAGTAACCGATTCCATAATTCAAATCTATGGAGTTCACAAAATAATTTATTTATCTTATTATTAATCTATCTTATCTTATTATTAATCTATATTATTATTAATCAGAAATTTCGTATATAGCTGGAACGACCCTCACAAATTGCAAATACTAATTTATTAAGAATTAATCGGATTGAAGCTATAGCGTCATCCTTCGCTTTTGAGTTTGAAATAAAAAGTCCAAATATGTAAATTAGTCATTTAACTATTAACTCAGTGCAATCGAGCTGTAAAAATTTAAAATCAATGCAATCATTAGTTTAAGTACATAATATATATATATATATATCTATATATATATATATAATAACTAAATTAGCTCATAGATAATATATTTAACGATTCTATCTAAACATTTTTCTTCATTATGACTATAGGAGAGATTTTTGAGAGGTTCAATTCTTTTAGTCAACGAATAGTTTGTGGATATATTAAGATTCATGAGTCTTAGTGACCATATTAAAATATATATATATATAATAACTAAATTAGTTCATAGATGATATATATAACGATTCTATCTAAACATTTCTCTTCATTATGACTATAGGAGAGATTTTTGAGAGGTTCAATTCTTTTAGTCAAAGAATAGTTTGTGGATATATTAAGATTCATGAGTCTTAGTAACCATATTAAAATAGCAGGAGATTGGCTTGGTAGGAAAGTACATCCATTCTCAAAGGAAGTTTCCTTCCCTTTTCTTGGAGTTTTTCTCTTAGATAAGAAGAGACAAAATAGAAACAAAGTCATCATATAATAATACTTCAAACTCCATTGGATAAACATACATTATATATATATATATATATATATATATATATATATATAAACAAGTCTATGACCTTGGTTTCGCCACTCTCTCACCACCACCACAAACCATAAAAGAAAAACCAAATCGGAAAAAAAAAAAAAACTCGAGAACGATTAACCAAATTAATTATACTAATTAACTCGGTTAATTAGAAGTAAGCTGACGAACCCAAATCAAAACCATCTGGTACGGAGTCTGAAACCGGTGGCATTCTACTGAAAAGTGGGCTATGAACGTACTCACTTGAGTCAAACCCAAAATATAAACCACCCGCCGCTGCTGACTCGAACCCATTTGCCATTACGGTTTGATCTTCCAATCCCAACAAACCTGTATTGTGAATGGTCGAACCAGATGAACTCGGAAAACTAGACATATCAGAAGGAAAAGGAGGAAGCTCATCGTTGGTGATAATGGGTTGTTGCTGATTGTAATTATAACAAGTAGATGAACAACCCCATGCATCTCCTCCTCCTCCGTCTTCTCCATTATTATTCACAGAAGAAAACCCATCTGAGAAATAGCTGAAATCCTGAAGCTGGTTAAAAATGGAAGCGGTGGCCATGTCAGGCTGATGATGATGAGAATTAGGAGGGATGAAGATTGATTGTTGTTGCTGTTGCTGTTGCTGTTGAAGGGATAGCATTTGATGTTGGTGCTCATCAGGGCATATTATGGAAGTGACAGAAGAACCAGCAGGCATATCAGAATAAACAAAGTTGGTGCGTGCTCGAGGGCCGCGCATAGACCTGGCGGCTCTATCGTAGGCCAAGGCGGCTTCCTCCGCCGTGTCGAATGTGCCTAACCAATGCCTTTCTTTGGTTGAAGGGTCTCTAATTTCTGCTGCATATCTTCCCCATGGCCTTCTCCTCACGCCCAGAAATTTTCCACTTTCTTGTGATTGCTGGGTTTGCTTCTTCCTGCTCTTTGACGGCGATGGATTCATGATGAAAAAAAAAAAGAAAACTTTAATCGGAGAATTAAAGAGTGGGTTTTTGTTTTCCTGTTTAGTTTGTATGTGTTTTGGCAGTTGATGTTGTCGTTTGTTTCATGTGAACCGTTTATATAGGACGGTGCCTGGTCGAATGCTGGTTTTATGCATTTAAAGCCATTTTGCCCTTCACATTTTTTAAGTTAATTCCTAATTTGCCCCTATTTTTTTTTTCAAAATTATAGGGTTTGAAAAGTAATTTGTGTAACCTCTGACTGACATGTGTCTATAGGAATACATTTCTTTTATCAAATTTATTTCTGCTGTACATAAACTTTTAATTAATGGTATTTATCAAACTGTAAAATTTTGAATCCAAATTCTAATTATACTCCAAAAAAATTTCATTTCTATATTAAAAAAAAAGAAAGAAAAACCTTGCTTTTTAGTTGAATGAGTTTCAAATGATAGGCAGGGTGAAAATGAAACTAAAACATTAATTAAGTGGGTTGGCATGATTAGAGATCTCAAATGCCATCATAAGCATGTTCTTAATTTTAGATATTTTGATAATAACTAATTATTCTCTAATAAAAAATTACCGTACTTTTGTATTAACAATTATGTTTATTTCTTTGAAATCTTAATATACATACAGGGTATTGATTCAATTGTTAGATATACTTGGTAGCTAATGTTAACTCATAGCTAATTGATATTAGTATTTGGTAAAATTAATTGAACTATTATTATTGGAATGTAAAATTATTAATAGAGATGTAATTTATTTTAAACAATAAATTTTCATATTATGCATAAATAAACAAAAAAATAAAATATAGTTATTATTTGATTTAATTATATATTATTGGACATAATTATGCATTTTAATAATTGAAATAATAACAACAATAGAATTATATAATTAATTATAAATAAAAATTTTCACTATATTTATAATTTATAAATATAATTAATTAATTAATTAAATATATTTTATTTTGAATAGATTGATTTTAAAGTTATATAGTTTTTTAACAAAATTTTTTATAAAATAATGCATTTTATTTTAAAGAGATAAATTTTGTCATTTTATTATAAAAAACTTTAATTGTTTTAGAAAAATGATGCATTTTTAATCAGCAGTTATTTAAACTATCTATCAACAATCAACTACTATTACCATACTCTATTCAGCTGTTGAAAATTCAAACAATTATCAAATAGTTTCAATGGCGAAATAAACGCTTGCAATATAGTCCAAAAGCTGTTACATGTGATGTATCAAATCATGCATGAAGGGGGAGCTAATCATGCACTACACACCCAAATCTAACAAAATAATTTATTTATATATATATATATAAGAAATAAAAGAGAGGGAAAAGAGAAATCATCATATAGATCAAAACTTCACATTCCATTGATCATTGCAGATGTGAGCACGCCTTTGTGAAAAATGAAGACCCATCATCATATCACAATTATTCCATCATGCAAATATTCGGAATTTAACTTTTGAATTTATTAAAAAAAAATTATACAATTTGTTTAACTAGCGAAAATACCATTTTAAATTTTTTTTTTCTTTCCCTAGTTACTATTTTTTTAAAGTAAAATCTAATAATTTTTTACCATTATTAGCCTGAAATCACATATTTACATATTTTTATCTATTTATTTCTAAAATAAATAGTTATTTCACATAGATTTAGATTTTTATTTTATTTATTATTTTTTTGATTCCGTTGTATTATTACGGATTTTGGTTTTATCTTCTTATTACAGTATTTTGTTTTCGTTGTTTTATTGTAGTATTTTTATGTATAGACAATTTAGACAGGTAAAACATATTCGATGCAACAGAAATAACAAATCAAATTGTGGTCGTTAATATGTTGTAGAACTGAAATTATAGGTATTCTATTTACTATAATATTATTAAATATGTAGACTTTAAGCCGATTTATTATACTATTAACCTGAATACTATGATTTTTTTTACTGTTTTATCTTCTATGGTTTTTATCGGATTTGTATATGTTTCTATCATTAATGAAATTATTTTCTTTCTCAAAAATAAATAAATAAATTTTGTTTCTTTTGGTCATATATTTTGTTTGGATTTAGATTATCTATTTTCATTTTTAGGAGTTTAAATTATATAAAAAAAAAAATTTCTTATTAATCTGCAGTCTACTTTAAAAGCTTGAAATCCATAATTATCAACACAACTCAATAAATCAATTAACTCAAATTTTCTTTATCACTAGATTTAGGTTGTAGTTTTAATTACTTTTTCCAAATTCGTAACCTATTTGATTAGTTTTGCACTTAATAAATCACTAGCTTTAAGATATATAGTATTTAGTAGCTTGTGTAAACCAATTCAATCACATTATATATATTGTTTTCACATTAATAAATAAAAATAAAATAATTAAATATATATTATTATATTATTTATATAATTAAATTGATTTAATAAACCAGATCTACCTAATAATTTCTCATTCAGTCACTTGGCACAAGTCTTAACTAATCTTATGATTTTGTCCTCGCCATACTCTATTGGTTCAATATTTACCGTGGCAAATCCCAAAAAAATTTTGGACATAAAAAGAATTAATTAAACTTTTTTAAATGCATTAGTCTATTAGTTTGACTACCGTTATACAGTGTTAATGTAAATACTTTGATATTTTATTTTTACTATCTATGAGATTTAAATTTTTAATTTTTAATTCAATAATAATGCATCTTATTAAATTTGTTGATATTTTTTTTTTACAAAATTCAGTAGAAATTCATTTAACAAACTAATTCAAAAGGCTTGTTAATGGGTTAATAATTTAATTGGATGTTCATATGTGATTGAGCATAATTAAATATTTAAACCAAATTTCTTATATATATATATATATAAACACAAAAATAAATATTAAAGGCTATGATCAGTCAATATATACATATAATTCCACATGGCCAATATCATCTTTTCATTATATCTGGGCCATATACATTCCCCCGATTTTCATAGTACTATCTACTAGAACTCCTAATTATAACCAAGAGTTTTAAATTATCAATCAATATACAATTAAAAATTCCTTGTTTTAAACTTAAATAACTTTCCATCAGTCATATACATATATATATAATTAAGAACGTGAATGAGGAAAAAAAAATGAGATTAATATAAGATTCATTTAATAATTTGGCCAAAAAACAGTGTAAATGATAGTAATGAGGCCTTTGAAAGATTGTTTAATTTTGATAAAGGGGTGATCAATAATATTTAAGAGATCTTGTCCAAAAAAAAAATTATATTTAAGAGAATGGTTTGCCTATTTTTTAATTAGATCAATAATATTTTTAGTCAGACTACAAATATTTTTAGTCAAGTAGGAGCACACACTGTGATTAATTCTGCTTGTGCCGAATAGAATTTCAAAAATCGCAAAATTTTCTCTCATAAGTTTTAAGCTACATATATATCTTAGGGCTCGAATTTGAAACTTCTAGTCAAGTTGATTAAAGAGATTTACGTCACATCATCCACACGGTTAATTAATTTAGTAATTAACAAATTGTTTAGTAGTTGTTTTAGGATATTATGATTGCTAACCCATGTGCATCCAGTTTGAACATGAAAAATCAATAAATGATAAGTTCCACAACCTTCTTTTTCAAGATCAAATCTTTTTATCTAATTTTATCTTTTTAATTAAAAGGATGATATATATATATATATATATATATATATAAGTATTTTTCTCCTAAGTTTGAGAAGCATGATCCCCAAGTAATATGTTGGGTGGCATGTGAAGGAAACACATAGGTACCTATTGTGAAGGAAACAATGACTAGGCACTAATTCAATTATGGAAAGCAAATTAAAATGCAAAACTCTAAGTGGCTTTTTTGACTAACTGGCCCACACAATTCTATGTTTTATTAGTACCTAATTATATATTTTTTAAAAATGATAATTAAGTAGGTTGTCTTATTCCTAATTGCCCTAGATATTTAAAATTGATAAAGTTCATTATACTAATAAATTAAGGAATTTAAGTTTGGAATTATTCATGTGAAATACGAATCATTATTGTTAGAAGAATTAGTCACTGAGTTAATCCAAATTATATTTACAAAAATAATTTGCTTAATGTGAAACAAATATTTCCCAAAATTGAGGAATGTTTTCTGTTTATTTTTATTTTTTTTCATTTCATTCCCTAAGCGTCAAAGCAGTTTAGTGTTAGGTCAAAGACCTAAAGACATAGAAAATTAAGGATTAGTGAAAGTTACACTGGGATTTGCTTTAATTAATTAATTAAGAAGAAAAAACACTCTCCTTCTTTCTTTGGATTTGCGTTCTGATTATTCAGACTTTTGTCTTCTTCGACTAGTGGTAAATTAGTGAATGATTCTTTAGAACAGTTTCCCTATATATCTAACCATGTTATTTCTATTTTAGTACATTATTTAAATCTCACACTTACTAATTCGCATTTACACTTATTCTTTTATAAAGATTTTACTAAAAATTTGAATTCGAAAATTCACCGTACGTAAAAAATAAAATTACCTTAATTCATAAGGTTTGATATTGACATATATAGCAACAAAAGGATTATATTTGTCCAAATATATATTAATGTTGTCGGTGTAGTATTATACATTTCTTAAACAAGACATGAAATTATAACCCCTCATCTTTAATTTAATTATATATTCAAACCAAATTATACAACATATATAAAATGCTCAACAATCAAAGGGGAAAAGCGAAATACAAAAATGTAATTAAAAATTGGGGCATCAACGTATTCCACATGTTGGAGAAATGATGGAATTATTGAATGGTGAAAAAATTAAGAAAGTGGGTGTGTCTTGGAAACAACAAATCCTAAGAACATGAAGCCTATGTTGTAATGTGGGGCTTCTTCAAACATGGATTTCCCCCTTTTTTTCCCCATGTGCAGGCAAATTGGGCTGCATCTCAATTCATGGCGTCGAAAACTATGTCTCATTCATTCTCCTCCCCATCACCTTCGCTTTTTTAATTCTGACCTTTTTCCATCCTCAATCTTAGTCTAACCCCCTGTTTCAGAACTTTTTTTTAGGGAGAAAGGAAAATAAAGAAAAAAAATATTTTTAATTTCAACCATTTATTGTTAACGGTTTATATTAAGAAGTTGAAAATCTAATAGTTCTTAATGCCATGTGCACCGCATAAATTCTCTTTTTTTTTTTCTTCCTCATGTTTGGATTGAAAGAAAATAAGAGAAAAAAGAGAGTTGTAGTGTTACAAATTTACTGTTTTAACCTTTAATTTATAATATAAAAATAATGATATGAAGATAATATTATAATAACAATGTGAATAATGTCATTTTCCTTCCTCAATTCATATTTTCCTCTCATTTTGGAGAAAATGAAGGAGGGAAAATAAACCTTATTTTCCTTCCCCTTCTTATTTTCGTCTTATATCCAAACAAAATAAAGTTATTTTCCTCCCTTATATATTTTTCTTCATTCCTTATTTTCCACTAATCCAAATATAAGTTAAATCTTTCGTTTTAATTTAATTAATTATTCATTTCCAAAAAAAGCATCTTTCATCAACCTTTAATTATATGAATAGTTTGAAGTAAATGGGCCTTGGAATTAATTGCTATAATTCTGTTATGTAAAATTAGAGTTCAATCAATCAATTTAATTAAATTGATTAAATTATCTTCATTCCCTCCATCTAAGACTCTGCATTTCTTCCCCGAAAATGAGAATGGTTTCAGCTTATTCAAAGTCTTACACAGTCATTATCTTCCAGCTGGAAGAGAAATAGGAAAGGGTCTACAATCAACCACCACATACATAAAAGACATCATTAAACTTCCAAATTTCCAAGCAAATTAACTTCTTACTTTATGTCAATGGAAATCCTCTGAGAGGAATTTTCCAGGTGATTGAAATCATAGTACCATTGTGTTGTCCATTTACAGGGTTTAATCCCAATATCGGACATTCTGATACTGTCACTGTTGACACTTCCATGATTTCTTCCTTCGTTTCAGGTTTCTTGTCTTCTTCTCCCATTACTTTTACAAATTTGTCAAGTGCTTCTCTCATCCATTCGTATCGGCAGAATTCATATGCTTCTTTTATGTTTAGCTGCACAACAATATTTACATCCCAAACAACGTTCATTCATTGATTCAAATTCGAAACCTCGCAACGATTCTGGGGAATACTTACCCATTTCCTGGAACGATTTTCCTGTTCAGGCCAGGTCTCAAGCTCCTCAGTCACCTGTAAAGCAAACATGACTCCTTTGCAGCCTCCTTCAGGGCTGCAGGGTTCTTGTCTACTCTTGCTTCTGAACTGCCAAACTCCGAGAGGAGCTTCCTGAAGACAGAGAAGTTAGATCTTTATACCTCAATTTTATTAACTACCAAATAATATTCAGACAGGCAGGAAAATAAAACCTACTCTGAGTATTCCTCGGACTCCTGCTTCCTCTAATGCTTCTCGACAGGCAGCTTCGAACACAGTCTCATCATTTTCCCATCCACCCTGGCAGGAAGAACCAGAGAAGGAAATTATCAGTGAAAGAAGAAATGGCAAAAGGAACAACAGTGGTACGAAGTCATACCTTAGGAAACACAAGATCTGTTCGATTGGGTGAGGAAACCATGAGGACTTCTATTCTGTAATTTTCTGCTTCATTGCTTTGTTCGTCTTCCATGTCTTTTGTTAGCCTGTAAGGAATACATCTGTTGCATACATATAGAGAAAGTCAACATAAATCTCCTGATTCCTTGAACCCAGAATTTCTACTCTGCATATTGTTAGTATTAATACACAAAATAAATCAATTAAATTAAATACACTAATATACTTAGATATGCACTTCTAATACAAAAATTTTTGTATTTTGTCAGTCAACTATTACTGTTAATGTTGGATTAATGACAAAATTCATACATATATACCCAAAACTTGGATTAATTTCATCTATTGTCACTGAAATTTGCTCTAATTACAGTAAAATTACAAAACTTTTTTTATCTAAAAAATTACTAAACCATATTTTAATTTTACTAAAATCACTCCTACCAATTTTCCGGTGACACATCAGCTGCTATATTAGATTTCCATAGATACGTCAGCTGCCACATCAGATTTCTGATTACCCATATCGTTAAATTGGATAGAAATGACTTTAATGAAATAAAAATATAGTTGAGTCACTTTTTGAGACGAAAATATAGTGATTATAAATGAAATTAATCTTCTAAAACCTTATTTAAGAACAAAAAAATCCATAACCTAATTTAAAGAAATTCTACTCTTATCTAATATAAGTTGTAATTTAAAATTTAAAAGACAATTATATTATCGATTCAAAGTAAATGTATGTAATTAAAGAAGGTGTGAATAAGTCGATATGAAATTTTTTAATCTTAATTAGATATTTTGAATTTGAATCTTAAATATAATATTTTTGAAGCGGATATTCTCCGGAGATAGTTTTAAATAATCTATATTAATCAATTAATTCTTACAATTTGATAAATCCTGAAACTAATTACTCCATGGACTCAATAATTAATTGAAAAAATGAAGTCACTGTTGATAATCTCCTTTCAAATGTCTAACCTAAACGCTGATGCCTCTGACAGCAAGATCCAGGCCAAAATAATTTTAAACTAATTAAATATGGTTTTAGCTAACAAATTTCCACATATATGACAAAAAAAAAAACATGTATAATAAAACCCAAAATTTAATTTGGGAAAAGTCAAACGTGAATAGGTAATTCGTTCTTTTAACATCATTTGAGGACGATAATATTTTTTTTTAAAGAAAAAATGCATTAAAAACATTACCGAAAATCCAAAACATTATAAACAAAATTCTCAAACTGAATCTGATATGTTTTTTTTAAAAAGAGATTTGACTATTTAGTCACAGAATTAATATTATTAAACTAAAATTTGACTGTTAAAAATTTAAATTCGTTATTCAATAGTTTTAGTCACTGAACTAATACGAATTAAACTAAAATTTATTTGGAGATCTTGTATGAGAATAAAAAAGAAGAGCATAAAAAAATAAGTAAATCAATAAAAAAATTAAAAAAAGATGTCCAATTGCTTTATGCACACTTTTAATCTAACATTTTCTTCATTTTATCCTTTCCACTACCAAACAAAACGCCGCCAAAATTACCTTCACCAGTAAGAAATGACAATGTAATTAAATAGACCCTGCCTCGTCTTAACAGTCTTCAATTTGAGATTTCCTTCGGACAAAAATAAAATAAAATAAATAAAACCCAATTTTTTTCTAATTTTTTTTTTTTACATGTAAACCATGGATAAGAACTGAGAAGATGCAATTAATGGCCTAATAGGACAAAGATTTAATACAGTTTCCAATAACAAAGTGAGGCAAATTGAAGAGGCCGAAATTAAAAACTTGGGGCTGGCTGATAAAATCAAGAAATACAAGGTTAAACAGGAACCATTCTCAAAAAAAAAAAAAAAAAAAGGTTAAACAGGAACCATCCAGGCAATTACATAAAAAGATAAGAAAATATAAAAAATAATTTCAAAAAAAAAAAAAGAAAAAGAAAATCTTATCTTCAAAAATTTGAAAAGAGTTTCCATTAGAAGAGTAATATTAGAATGGATGATTACCCAGAAACAAGACGAACATTGTTCTCATAACGTTGTCGGTGTCGCCCAGTTCTTGCTAGCAGAGGAAACATGATTCTTCCTTCTGTATTTTAAAAACAAAAAACAAATATATGAAAAACCATACCCAAAAACCTCAACTTTTTTAGGAAAAATCCCAACTTTTTTTTATACCTTTTTGGGTAAAATAAAGCTATAAATCTAACATAACCATAAAACTTCCACCATGGAGATCAGCTACAACCTATGCATATCAGAAAACTGTCCACTAGATGTAAATGGGTATCTCTGTTCGAGTGATTGAGACTAAGAAATTAATACTTTCGTATGTTTTGAATGAAGAAGAAGATGAGGAAGAGAAGGCCAATAACGGAAAAAAGAAGACAACAGAGGAAATTTTCGTTTCTAGTAAAAAGGAAACCGAAAAGTAGAAACGAGAGACGGATGGAAGCAGATTAAGCCACATATTTCGGCGGGGCCAGAGCAACCGCGTCCGTTTTATAATGACTCAGTTTTTGCTTCTCTTTAAAACGTCAACGTTGCTGTAATTACAAAACCTTCTTTTTTTTTTCTCAGACACAGAAGTTACTCGACTTTACTTTCTATTAATTTTTATATAAAAAAAACTGAAAAACAGATGTCACAATTAATACATCACCAAAAAAAATTTAATATGAAAATTGAAATGTCGCCAAAAAAAAAAAAAAAAATCTAATATAGATAAAAGTAATTTTAATAAAATAAAAATATAATTTTTTATAATAAAAAATTTTAATAATTTTAATATAATAAAATTAAAATTTAGCTATATATATATATATATATATATATAGAAAGAGCGGTTCAACACTGAAATTGCTGAATCTTAATGTCGAATTTTCTTCGATTTTTTTAATTCGAGATGTTACATATATTATTAAGATAAAATTTCTGTTAATTAACCAAGTTATCAATTTCATGTAAAAATAAAATTTAACTATTTATATTGGAGACTTAATTTTAATGTGACAGGAGTGTTGTTAGACTTATAATAATTCATCTAATTGCATCTGATAATAAAAACATCACAATGCCATTTACGAATATATTAATTTATAAATCAATCTAATTACAATTTGTTATATACATAAACATTATACACACATATCGTATAATAATCGAATGAGTTCACAAAGCTATTTATATATGCATATGATTTAGATAATAACAAAAATTTTAGAATATTTATTTTATTAGCTTTCTGGAGATAATTTGTTATTTTTTTCTTTTTTTAAATTTTTAATTTCTTTTTCATGTAAAAGAAAAGTTAGATATTAGCAATATATTTGTGTGTGTGTGTGAACGATTATTAAAATGGACGATTGGTTTGATGTTTGTAAGCCCAAGCTTGACTTTAACCAAAGCCAAATAATATTAAAATTTGTGTCTTGATTAATAGAAAATTTGAGATCGAATGGAAATATATTTCCAGAAGCTTGTCTTTAGAAATTTAGAAGTTGAAGTTTTACTTTTTTAATGTTTAGGATTTCATTTGGACAAAGCGTTATTTGAAAAAATTTTATATTTTTAATTTTTTTAAGTTTTAAAAATTATTTTTCTATAAAAGTAGATAAATAGAAAAAAATAGTAATTTCAAACACCTTTGGTTCTTTTTTTTTTTTTTCTAACTCTTCTAATAAATAAAGTAATTTCGATGAAATTGGTAAATGAGAAAATTGTGAAAGTATAATTTTACTTCACACCATACATATTTTAGGGTAAATTACGGGAAAAAAAATTATGAAATTCGCACATTATCACAATTGTATTCAATTATTTAATAAATTGAGTTTAATTATATGTATTTTGAATTTTGTAATAAATCTTACTTTGAATGGACTGAATTTCGCTTAAAACCTACGTGGCGATAACCTGAAAAAATATTAAAAAATGACTTGGCATAAATAGTGAATCTGATATGAAAAAAAATTATCACATGGTCATCTACACTAAAAGACGCTATTTGTATAATCCAAAATCCAATTTGAAATTTTTTATTTGAAGATTTCGCGAATTCATTATCAATATTATATAGTTGCAATTTAAGATTACCACAGAAATACATCTAAAATCGAATGTTTCAAGTATAAAAATTTCAAATTGAATTTTTGACTGTAAAAAATGATATATTTTTTTGCATGTGGTAATTTTTTTCCACATAAAATCCACTATATATGCCGCGTCATTTTTTATATTTTCTAGGTCATTATCACGTAGGCTCAAAGTGATATTCAATTTACCAAATACAATATTTGTTATAGAACCTAAAATACATATAATTAAACTCAATTTTTAAAGAATTGGATATAATTGTGATTAATTACAAAGTTCATAAATTTTTTTTTATATAATTTAGCCTATATTTTTTAAGTACGAAAAGATTACTCTCAGAATGTGAGATATGTCGGTAAAAATCTTTTAACTCTTAATTATAAATTTTGAATTAAAATTCCTTAAAAAATTTGAATTTGGAAAAGTAAAATAACCAAAGATAAAAATCTTAAGATATGTAATGATTGATTAACCTAATTATTAGTTAGAGTGTTTCTTGGAAGGCATCCAACAAATTATTAAAATTGGTGAGAGGGAAAAGAAAACCAGAGGAATCCCCAATAATTCCAACCACTGGAGATATGAACCCAAATCAGTTGACTTACATGTTTTCTTAATTCAATTTTGGTTGGAATTATTGATCTTTAAAAAGCTGAATGTATAGCATGCAAATTTCAGAAATTAAATTAAAATAAATTTTAAAAAAATCAGGAATGGAAAAAAAAAAAAAGATAATTTAAGAGACGGCCATGCATCATTAAATGTGACAATGACATTATAATCTCCACATGATCTATCCATATATGTTAATGTTCCCATGCATATTCACATGCTTAAACCCCTTCAGTTTACATTATTCTTTTTTTTTTAATCGGTGGTCTTAAATTTAATATTGAATATAAAATGCTTTTAAAAATTTGAAAAATATATTTTATTACCTTAGTAGGTTTACCTTTTTGAATCTAGATTAATAGATAATTAAAAGAACATAAAAAAATTAATAAAAATAAAAAATTCGTATACAATAAAATATATATATATATATAACCAATTAAACTGCATAAAATTAAAGAAAACCATTTTCCAAGCCGGCGAGTATGTTGGTGCCTTGACAAACAGAATTTGACCAAAAGCTATGACGTATAATTAGCATTTAATTAGCAGAGTTTTTTTCTTTGAAAGGAAGAATAATTTAATTGCTTCAAATTAATAATATATCCAATAAAAAATACATATAAATTAACTAAAAATTATATGATGAAATAGTAAAAAAATAATTAATAATATAAAAAATCGATTTAATGCCTATAAATTTAATAATATTATAATAACTAATTTTTTATAATATACATGACGATCACAATTTAATTTATTATTTCTCTCTGATCAAATATATTTTATCAGTATAAATTGCTATCACAAAAATAAAATATCACAACAACAGAAAATAAAATATCACAATTAGATAATAAAAAACCGAACGATGCAAGACAATAAAATGAGGAAAACCAAACATATATTTATATGTAATAACTACTTATTTTAAAAGTAAATTAATGAAAAGAGGTATAAATAAATAATTTTAGGCAAGACTGGAAAAAAAAAAAAGGAGAATTAAATTAGCAAAGTTGAAATTCAAATTTAGTGAGGATTAGCAATAATTAATTGTCATTTGCGATTGCATCACCCATGTGGAAAGTTGACATAACCACCGGCCATGTCTTCACCTCAACTTCAGGTTTCAAATATCAAAAAATTAATATGAGTTTTTATATAATATAAATTTGATACATTTATATTTTATATTTATTGAATTTTTTTTTATCAATTATAAGTTGGGGAAAGAAAAGTAGAACTCGAATTTGAATTGCTTAGAAAACTCCTAGAATCTTTAACCAATTATGTCACAAGTGATTCTTTTGAGTTTTTTTTTTTCATTAGCAAATTATGCATTTTGATTCAAATAATTTTTATTTATAATTAAATATTTGTCATAATTATTATTAATTTCCTACATGTATATATATTTGACTAAAGCTATGTTTGATATTTCGTTTGGAAAAAATATTTTTTAAAAAAAATATTTATATTTTTAACTTTTTATGAGTTTTGAAAACTGTTTCTGGTAAAAGTAAGTAAATAGATGATTTTTCAAAAAATAGTTTATACAAAATTAAAAAAATCAGTCAATTAAATAAAAAAAATTCAAAATCTGCTTTTATAACCTTTAACAATAATATCAAACACCTCCTAAAACATATTCATTATAGTTATACTATTTTCTTAGTTCATATTATACCTAAAAAATGAAGATTTTATATATATATATATATTTGTGTTGTTAATTTTTTTTAGGTTATAATGGAATTTCAATCTTAAAACAATAGCTTGTCGCCTAATTTACTTTCTTTTTTTTTTTTTTTTTGTGTCTAAGAAAAGTCTTGAATTACCATTAAGGAGAAGTAAAGCCTCTTATGCCACTGGAATTATTGCCCTGGACTAATTTTAATTTAATTATTAATGTACATATGAATACCATTTTTTTCGGATTTGTACGTATCATCCTTGTGCATAGGCCATAGCGGATGTCCCCGAGGGGACAATACCAATTTTTTTTTTCAGATATGAATACCATTTTATTATTAGTTTATATTGTACCTACAAAATTGAGATTGAATGTTCACATTGTGATTATTAACCATTTTCAGTTTGCAACTAATTATTTTAATTTGTTTTTGAAATTTGAACAAAATAGTATAATTAGTAGCTTACCCATCAATCATAAATGGGTGGATTAAAATATGTGTTGAATCTCACTGTATTTGACCAAAAAAAATTCATTGTACACTTTATATATATATATATATATATTATAAATTTAAATAAAATAAACTATGAAAAATAGTAAAAAAGTAAGAGAAGATAATAGAGATTGGAGAGAATATTTTTTTTTGTTATTTCATCATACCTCTATTTATAGGCATATAAATGAGATAAATTATATGATTTAATTGTGAAATTAAAATAATAAATTAACTTTATAATAAAGATAAAAAATAATGGGATAGAAGGTTATTAAAATATAGGTGTAGGAGTTACGAACATTTATTGGTCAATATAAATTTTCATAACACTCCCCCTTGTATGTCCATTAACACGAATATGCCTCATTAAAAACTATATGCGAAGAAAAACCTAGTGAAGGAAAAAAAGTGCATTTTTTGTATAATACGCATATGACACTGTCTCATTAAAAACTTTGTTAAAAAAATCCAGTAGGATAAAATCTTAGTCAAGAAAAAGAGTACAACATGTATTTTTTTCTCATAAAAATATCATTTCAAATTTCTAAGTCGACGCATTTTAATGCTCCGCACTAACCTCTCAAATATTGTAGTGAACAAAGATTTTGTGAATAAATATATCAAATTATTATTTGATCGAATTTGTTGAATATCGATTTGTCCACTTTTATCAAGATCATGAGTGAAGAATAACTTAGGAGAAATATATTTTGCTTAGTCTCCTTTAATGTAACTTTTTTTTAACTGTATCATACATCTTGCATTGTCTTTTATATAACATTGTAGGAGTTCTTTTGCTAATAGATAAACCACTTGTTTTTTGAATGTGTTGCGTCATTTACATTAGCCATATGCATTCCCGATTTGATTCATGAGTTGCAATTATTTTAGTATAATTTTAAGATGTGGCAGTTAAAGTTTGTTTTATTGAGCGCCATGAAATAGCAGTTTCACTACTCATAAAAACATAATTTATTTAGGATCGAGCTTTATATGGATTAGATAAAAATCTTGCATCAGCATAATCAATTAGTTTTAATATATTTATTTGAATAATATAATCACAAATCAATTGTTTCTCGGAGATGATGAAAGACATATTTAACTCCATTCTAATGTCTTCTTATTGGAAAAGAACTATATATTCTTCATCCTTTCGAGATCGAAAATGATCGTTTTTCTCATCAAATGATTTTAAACCATTGGTATACTTACTGAATGTGCTTTAAGGACCTTTTATATGTAAGTTAATTAATGCACTAAAATCTCATTAGCTAAATGTTCAATTTGTAAACCAAGATAAAATTTTATTTTTCCAATACCTTTCATTTCAAACTCATACTTCAAGTAATCAATTGTCATTGCAAGCTATTTAGAAGTTCCAATAATATTTAAAAACATATACAGCAATAATAGTAAATCCATATTCTATTTTCTTTATGAAAACATATGGGCATATATGATCATTTTTATATATTTCTTTCAATAAGTATTTACTCAGACGATTGTACCATGTTTATTTCGATTGTTTTAGACTATATAATGATCTTTGTAACGTGATAGAATAAATATCCCGAGATTTTGTGTTTTATAATTCAGGCATCTTAAATCTTTCAGGGATTTTCATATAGATATCACTATCAAAATTATCATATAAATAGGTCATAATAATATTCATAAGACGCATATCAAGTCTTTCATGTACTATAAGACTTAATAAATAGGCCATAATAATATTCATAAGATGCATATCAAGTCTTTCATATACAGCAAGACTTATAAGGTATCGAAAAGTTCTCGCACTTACCATAGAAGAATATGTTTATTCATAATCAGTACCAGACTTTTGTGAAAATCCTTATGCAACAAGTCTTACTTTATATCTTACAACTTCATTATTTTCATTTCATTTTCGCACAAATATCTATTTGTATCCAACAAGTTTTACTCATTCAGGTGTTTGAACTATTGACCCGAAAACTTCATATTTATTAAGTGAATTTAATTCAGCCTATATTGCATCTTTTTATTTCAGCCAATCACATCTATTTTGACATTTTTCAATTGTTTTTAGCTTTAAATTCTCATTTTCCTTTATAATATCAATTGTTATATTATAAGCAAAGATGTAGTCAATGACTATTTTCACTCAGTTATTTTTCCTATATCGACATAACTGAATGAGATCTCTTCATTATCATCATTTTCGGGTACCTGAATCTCTTTTTGAGATTTATTTGTTATTATGTCAATAGGCTTTTTCAAGAGTTTCTACCTCCTCAGTTGGGTCATCTTGTTGACTAACTCTTTTTCTTTTTCTAAAAATTTTATCTTTGGAACCGATTGGTCTACCACGCTTCAGACGTGCTTTAAACTCATTAGATGTAGCAAGTTATCATACAGGGATATCAATTCGAGTAGGAACATTTGTAGCTGGTATATGTCATTTAGTCACTCTTTTAAGGTTAGTAAATGCATTAGGCAATTGATTTACCAAATTTTGTAAATGTATTATTCTTTGTACTTCTTGCTCACATTGATTGGTACGAGAATCTAGATGTATTAAAAATGATGCATTCCACATAATTTTATGATCTAGCTGTTTTGTTTATTCCCTAATGTTGAGAATATGGTCTCATTAAAATAACAATCTGCATACCGTATTGTAAATAAATTACTGGTCAATGGTTCAAAATACTTAATGATAGAAGGAGATTCAAAACCAACAAATATTATCAACCTTCTTTCAAGTCTAATTTTAGTGTATTGTGGGGGAGTAATAGGAACAATAACTGCACACCTAAAAATTCTTAAATGAAAAATATTTGGCTAATAACCATAAGTCAATTGTAATGGGGAAAACTTATGATATGATGTTGGTCTAATATGTATCAGTACCATTGCATGCTAAATAACATGTCCCCAAACCAAGATGGAGAGTTTTATTCTCATAAGTAATGATTTTGTAATTAATTGGAGACATTTAATAAATGATTCTGCAATATCATTTTGTGTACGAACATAGGCAACAAGTCTTTCAACAATTATCCCAACTGACATTCATTAAAAGGTTTGAGATGTAAATTCACATGCATTATCAAAATGTATAGACTTGATTGAATAATCTGAAAATTGTGCATGCAATTTAATCATTTGAGCAAGCAATTTCTCAAACGTCAGGCTGCAAGTTGATAATAAATACACACGTGACCATATTGTAGATGTATATATCATTACCATAAAATATTTAAATGGTCCACATAGTAAATTAATGAGCCCACATATATTAACTTGAATTCTTTCTAAAAATGTACGGGATTCTAATCCGACTTTTGTTGATGAAAGTCGAATAATCAATTTGACTTGAAAACAAGTAATACATGAGAATTCATTGAATTGCAAAATTTTCTAGTTCTTTAAAGGATGTTCATCTAAATTTTCAATTATTTTACACATCATAGTTGACCCGGGATGACTTATACTATCATGCCAAACTGTAAAAATATTTTTATCAATGAACTTGCAGTTAATTATTGCATGTGCTTCGATTGCACTAATTCTTGTGTAATACAAGCCAAAAGATAAAGTGAGCAATTTTTCCAAAATTTGTTTTCCATTTGATACTATTGATGTGACATAAAAATATTATGTACCATTGTCATTACAAGTCTCAGTATGGTAATCTTTATGATGTATATTTTTAAAATTTTACGGATTCCTATTTAATTCAGTTGATAATAAAGTATCATTAATTATGAATTTTGTTCAATTGCTTAAGAGCCTTATATCAAGTTTACATAACTTGATATTGTACTAGCATTTGCTTTCATCATAGTCAAATTAGAAAAATATTTTATATTTCTCAATTTAATATGTGTTGTTGCATTATCTGCTAAGTATATCTCTACATCGTTTTTCTTGAAATTTCTTAATGATTGAGAAAAATCTATATACTTAAAAAAATAAATAAATAAATTGCAATAAGTAATTATAAAAATATAATATATTATTTGATAACAGAAATTTCAAATAGATAACAATATTTAACAAGAAACATAGTAAATTAAATCAAAACATTGCTTAAAACAAGCATAAATAACATATTTGGCATAAATTTTATTTCATAATATGATTGCTTCACTTTTAAGTATTTTTATGGATCAATCTTCTCATTATTTTGCTCAAAAAAGTAAGCAACATCTAAGTACGTTTTGTTCAATTGGCCAAAGAAGAAGTCATCATTTTGGTATGCAAATTTTACTTATGTATTTTCTACCAAATTTGCTTCAACATGCTTAAGCGTATGACAGGTACGTGACCAGTGCCCTTTTATACCGTATCTAAAACATGAGTTTTCTTTTTTATACTGTGAAGAATTTTTCTTTTCTCATCACTTTGCACATTTTTATAGTAATAACCACCATTACCTCACCCTCGCCCTTGTCCATGACCACAACCACAACCACAACCATGACCGCATCCACAACTATTAGATATTGTTGCATTCACTTCAGGGAGTGCAATAGAACTAGTTGAACGAGCTTCATGATTTTTTATTAAAAGTTCATTATTTTGTTCAACCACAAAAAAATAAAAGATCACCTCTGAATATTTTTTAAAGCCTCGTTCATAATATTACTGTTGTAGGAGCACATTCAAGGCATGAAATATAGAAAAAGTTTTCTTTAACATATCATCATCAATAATATTTTCTTCATATAATTTCAATTGAGAACTTATTTTAAATATTGTGGAGTTATACTCACTTACTGATTTATAATCTTATAATCGCAAGTGCATCCAATCATATCAAGCATTTGAAAGAATGACAGTTTTTTTTGTGATCATACCTTTCTTTCAAATTGTTCCAAAGAACAAAAGAATCTTTCACGGTTAGATATTTATATTTTAAACCCTCATGAAGATAATAACGAAAAAAAATTATGGCATTAGCCTTATCTTTAGTATATGTATTATTTTCTTCTTTTATAATATCACCAAGACCATTTACACCAAGATAAATTTGAGCATCCAATATCCGTGACAAATAGTTTTTTCCACTAATGTCAAGAGTTATAAACTCTAATTTTGCATGATTCGCCATTAATACTATCACAAAAAAATATTAACCAAATGAGAAAAATAATAATAATATCTAGTTATATTCGCCATTAATGTATGTTATGATTATATTACAGTAGTTATATTAGTATTTAAAAATAACTATGATATGAATACAAATAACATATGAACATTATAAAATTAAATAATATGCGTATTTTTAAACATGTTTAATGAGACAATATATTTGTAAGTTATAGATAATCAAATATTAAACATTCTCATATTAAAATAATAAATACATGCGATCATAATTGTAACATATATAATATGTATATATTGTAACATGTACATATAATGTAGTTTCAATTAATATTTTATGTAATAATTCTCATTTACTATTTTAATTTCAATTAATAATAAATACTAAGAAATCTTTTCATAATAAATTATTAGGTCTAATTATATATATATATATATTTAAGATATATTAACAAATCCATTAATAAAATTACTAATACTATATGTATATTAAGATTAATATATATATATATATATGATAAAATATATTATAAACTCATAAATAAATAAGTAAATAAATATTCAAATATTATACGCATAAATAATATATCAATATCAATAAGGTAATAAGGATAAAAATAATGAACAAGAAAACAAACAATGATTAAAATGCACAAGGATAAAATAAATAATATATTTCCATTAATTTATACACATATTATAACATACTATACATATATTATGGCCTATTTATGCACATATTATATTAATATATTATAATATTGCACCAGAGTTTTTATGTCATAAATAATGTAAAACATATATATTTATTTAAGTACATAAAAATATTATAGATGCAAGATAAAAAGAAATACAAACAAAGTTCATTTATATTGATTATAACTAGTGTAAAGATTAGTAACCAAACAAATAATAATAATAATAATAATAATAATAATAATAAAACAATAGATAATAAAAACCATTTCAAACTCTTGAGATATAAAACAATATATACAAGTACAAAAATAAATATTTAATTCAAATAAAACTTTTCTCATAGATAAAGAGAATTATTCAAAGATATAGATACATTATATAAATATATATGACAAAGTAAAAGTTGAAGATAAACAAGAAACTAAATACATTACATAAATATATATGACAAAGTAAAAGTTGAAGATAAACAAGAAACTAAACCTACCTTATTACCTTAAAAATTTTCATGCTGATAACGTGTTATAAATTTAAAAAAAAAATTATGTAAAATAATAAGAAAGTAAGAGAAGATAATAGAGATTAGAGAGAATATTTTCTCTTCTACATTGTTGTTTCATTATGTCTTTATTTATAGGCATACAAGTGAGAAAAATTACATGATTTAATTGTAAAATTAAAATAAAAAATTAACTACATAATAAAAATAGAAAATAATGGGATGAGAGATTATGAAAATGTAGGTGTAGAAGTTTCAATACAAATCTTCATAATATATATATAAGCAAATATGATAAAAAAAAAAAGAACAAAAATTTATACAAGATTAAATCCAATCAAAGCAAATATTAGCATTATAGGAAATTCTTGTCTAGGTTAGATTCATTATTCCATGTTCATGGATTTTACTAAAGGCTAAAGCATATAATGCGGAGCCACATACATTCAAGAAGGGGTTATAACATTCTTTTTAATTTTAAAAATATATGTAATAGTATATAAATATATATTATTTTTAATATTCATCTCCCTAAAAAAAATAGATAGAGAGCAATTATGTGATGCTAAAAAATAGATTTAGATGAGTTAATAAATAAATAAATATATATACTTTAAACTAATAAAATTTCAATTTTTAATAACAAATATGTAATTAGTTAGACTTTTTAAGTTGCATCACTATTTAGTTTGATTTCTAATGTATCGAGTGTTGTCGGAGTTCATATAAACATCATGATATGCTTTGAGAAAAAAAATGACTTAAGTTAGAGAAGTACCTAAAAATAGTGAAATTTTTAATAGGGCGAAGTTTAAATCAAGAAATTTGACTTAAAAGGTCAGATAATACTTCTTGGAGTTTACATTATGACATCTTGATAAATTTAATTTTAAACTTTCTCTGTTATTATTGATGTTTTAGAATACATTGTGGAAGATTGTACCGCTCCAGACCAAAAGGCTGAAACTAATATGATTTTAGATTTGATGCAAACTTTCAATTTTGCATTTGATGAAAAATATATTGGAAGTGACAAATGAACTATCTTTAATATTACAGAAAAAGAATTAAGATATTGTAAATGTTATGACTCAAGTTAAAATTTGCAAAAATTGATTGTAATTAATGAGAGATGAAAGTTGAGATTCTCTGTTAAAAGAAGTCATATCATCTTGTACCAAACAAAATATTAATGTTCCTTACATGGATAATGTTTAAATGTTCAAAAGAAGGTCCCGATGTATAGCTCTAACAGTTACAAATTTACATCACTATAAAGTAAATTTATTTTATAGTATTGTGGATATGCAATTGCAAGAGTTTAATAATCGATTGTTTAATGTAACTACTGAATTATTGCTTTGTATGAAATGCTTAGTCTTGATAACTTTTTTGCAGCTTTTAATAAGTAAAAGTTGATTCATTTTATTCAATTTTATTCATATGATTTTTCTCAAGTTGACTTGATGATACTTGATAATCAACTTGAAATTTATCTCATTGACATGCGCTGTAGTAGTAATTTTGCAAATTTGGAAAATATTGTAAGTCTAGCTGAAAAATTTGTTGAGATAATAAGACATGTTGTATATTTATTTATCTATTTACTCATGAAATTAACACTCATCTTACCTGCTGTTACTGCCATTATGGAAATGATATTTTCTGCAATATAATTTGTGAAAAGTTTTTTGCGTAATCAGATAGGGAGATGGTTGGATGAACGATTGCTTGATTATATACATTGAATATGATGTTTTTAGCAACAATGACAATAAGTTAATTGTACAAATTTTTCAAAATATGAATACCCGTTTAGAGCAATTATAAACTTTGGTTATATTTTTATATAGTTTTATTTGTAATTTTTAAACTATTTTTATATATTGAAAGTTATTGAATTTAGTATTATATTTTTTAATAAATAATATTTATTATTTATTTAAAAATTTATTTATGTATCAATAATATAATTGAATTATTATGAATATATTATGAAAAAATTTAGTATATAAAATTTAGCCTTCTAAATCAAAGGGTTTAACTCCGGTACTGCATATAACTATATTGAAATTGGATGATTATATTATAATATGCAATTTTCCCATATTGGCATAAAATGTTGGACTCAATTTGTTGAAGAAAAACCGAACAATTTTAATTTAATGATATTCGATCCACTGTATATTATTTGTTTTGGCATCAAATTCTTTTTGTCCATAGCACTCGCTAAAGATTCGCTTGATGACGGGTTTATTCGATTTCGTATTGATTATTTTTTTTTATCAATTAAAAATGTATTTTTATTTAAAGTCGCAAGAGAGATTTTAGGACGAAAGTAAAAAAAAAAAAAATTTCAAACGAAAAGAGGTATCTGATTGAGGTAAGTCAATCATTTTAGGTCATGTAGTTATTAACATATTATTGCATGATAATTGAACATAAATGGTTAAAAATTGTTATAAGTAGCAAAATGACATACTCCCGGCTTTAAGCCCTCTAGTTAAGTTTATGTCAAAAAAAATATATATTTCCTTTAGTTAAATTTAAAATTAAAATATGAATAAAAAATAGAAAAAAATGAAAAAGGCCGTAGAAATTTCAAAAACACGTGACAGTGGTGGGTCCAGTTGACGACAAATTAAGACATGTCATCAGTAGTTATCTTTAGCCTCACTGACCCCAATGGTCCACTTGGCAATGATAGGGATGCCACGCTTTCCTACCACCATTAGTTTTCCTTTTCCATCTTAATTGTTTTTTTCTACTGCAAACAAAAATGCTTAAATAATAATTAAATATTTAAAAATAATAATATTAAAGCTTAATCATAATACAGTTTTATATTGATCACCAAATTAAAACAGGGAACTAAAGACAAAGAGCTCACTTTGCAATCCAAAATTAATTAAAGATATGCGAAATAATAAGTTAGGAAGCGTTTACTTGAGAGTCAAACACTTTTCGAGTTACATGCCAATTAATAGCAAAACGACATCACACGTGGCTCTCCCAAACGACAAGTTACCAATATCACAAATTCTTTCATAGATTGGCTCCACTATCCCCCAAATTAACATAATAATATATATTTAATTATTTCATTTCTATTAGTTAATATGATGATAAAAATAAAATAATTAAATACATATTATTTTATATTTGAGTTGATATAATGAATTCATTTTATGCATAACATAAAAAAAAAATTTCTTAATTATGTAGATAATGATATTCCAAAATTGAAAAGGACTAAGTGTTAGTATTCAAATTAAAAAAATCATGTCATTATTTTTGAAGTTATCAATATTAATTCAATTTCTAATTATAATTAAATATAATTAATAATTTTGAAATTTAGTCCCTCTACCTATATTCTTTTTGTTACACGTTAGCTCCCTAATTGAAACTGAAATTATTAAGATATATTTTTTTAAGAAGAATTATTATATTCTAATTACAATTGTAAGCTACTTTAATCTCTTAATGAATCACAAATTTGTCAACAAAATCATCAAATTGTTATTATTTACCAAAACCACTGATTTTTTTTTTCTGTTAAATTTAAACCCACTACAAAGTTATTTCATTAGATTCATTTTTTTTATATAAAAATTCGCGTTACAAAATATTTGTTTATAAAATTCGCATGACTGTACGATTTCATTACTTCATACCAAAAGTAAAAAAATACTTTATTGTTTTGATTAAAAAAAAAAACAAATACTTCATTAAGTTGCAGTGGAATGTGGGCCACAACCCGTAATGAAGAACGAACAAAAGCCCAAGCCCAATATTCCACTTCCCGCATCATGTGGGAAAAAAAAAAGAATTTTACAAACATAGAAAACAAAAAGGGTAAATATTTACAAAAATCCGTCCCTCAAAATTTTTTTTCAAAAATACCGCCTACACAGTTTTTTTTCAAAAATTAAGGTATACCTTAAAATTACCTGAAATTTACCCAATATTTACTATAAAATTGATGAAAATTAAAATTATAAAAGTTTTATCAAAGATTTACTTAAGTTTATTCAAGTTATATCTAGAATTTACACAATATTTACTAGAAAATTAATGAAAGTTAAAATTACACAAAATTTACTCAATATTTATCAAAATTTACCAAAAAATTATCCAAAATTTACTTAAGGTTTACCCAAAGTTTACTTAAAATTTACTACAAAATTAATAAAAATTGAATTTACAAAAGATTTATAAAAAATTTACTCAATGTTTAGTTAAGTTATATCAAATATTTACAAGAAAATTAATAAAAGTTGAAGTTATACAAAGTTTATTAAAGATTTATTTAAATTATACCAAATATTTACAAGAAAATTAATGAAAGTTGAAGTTACATAAGATTTACTTAATATTTAACAAGGTTTATCCAAAAATTACTCAAGATTTATCCAAAAATTACTTAAAGTTTATCCAACATTTACTAAAAAATTAATAAAAATTAAAGTTACAAAAAGTTTATCCAAGGTTTATCCCGAGATTTATTTAATATTTTTCACAAAATTAATGAAAGTTAAAATTTTACAAAATTTACTCAAATTTTACCTAATATTTATCCAATGTTTAATTGAGATTTGCACAAAATTTATCATAAAATTAATAAAAATTGAAGTCACAAAATGTTTATTAAAGATTTATTTAAGGTTTATTTAAATTATATCCAAAATTTACCAAATATTTATAAGAAAATTTACCAAAGTTGAAGTTATATAAAATTTACTTAAAATTTATCTAATATTTATCCAATGTTTATCCAAGGTTTACGCAATATCAAGTCAATCTCTCAATTAAAAATTTACTCAAGTTTTACCAAAGTAAATAACTTTAATTAAATTAATTAAATACAAGTTTACACATTTTTTTTGTAATTAAAGCTTGTCCATGGTTTACTTTGGCAATTAAATTAATTAAATTCAAGTTAACATATTTTTTTGCTAACTAAGTTAATTAAATAACGATTAAAAATAAATAAATACATACATAAAGATAAATAGTGACCATACAAGTTAATAATCAATGTTTAAAATGTGAAAAAAAACCATTTTATATTTTAATTAAATAAAAAATGTGTTAAATACTAAAATCTAATATTTGAAAAAAAAACAGTAAAAATAAAAATGTTGAAACTTAGATTGAAAATACAGAAGTTTTGTTTGTAAATTGAAAATTTTTTTCAGAAAGCAAGTATTCCGTGTAAATTTTCCAAAAAAAATTTCAAAAATTGCCACTGGTTTACCAAAAAAACAGAATCCACTCAAACAAGTTTTATTTGATTTTCATGTTCCAAGTCGATCAAAACAATTAAATGAGTATCACTGTAGAATTGTATTAGTTTACAGATAATATAATAGACTGAATCTATCTAAATTTTTTTTATAAGAATAAAAAGCCTCAAAAAAGAATTACAAAATGGGTATGATAGTATTATATCCAGTATGGTTCAATATAATATAACAGACGTGCCAATGCATTTGGAATTGAAAGAAACTTCAACTCACCAACAATTTTGGGCGACCCCCAATTTAGCCCTTCAATTGTATTTGATTCAAAACTTTCTATGATATAAATTGAAACAATCCTATTCTACTCAATTAGTATACTTATTCTTGTTTTTTCCTTCTTCCTCACAATCACATATCTCCACAAGTCTTCCTGCTGAAAGTTAGCCATGTCAATTTTACCAATTTGATACAGCGTCATAACTTTATTATTCCAATTCCAGGCTCTTTTTCATGGCCTCATAAACCAGGAAAGTGATGCTTGCAGATGGAACAACTTTAAGCATCTTAGGGAATATCCCTTTGTAGAGTCCCCTAATCCCTTCATGTTGAAAGGTTTTCCTGGACACATCTGCCATTCCCTTGTAAGTTGGAGCGCTGAACTTGCATTCTGAATACCAGAAAAAATCAGGCATATGCAGTGCCAGCCAAAATGAAATTGACTGTTCATATCAGAATAGGCACTGTGACATATCTTACCTTGTCCTCACAACCTGCAATGGGTAAACACAGGTTGCTCCGAGAGCTCCAGATGGTGTCCCACATCCCAGTTGCACAAGAGGACCAGGTTCTGCAAAAGAAAGTAATTTTTTTTCTTTCAAAAAGAACCGAAATGGCTTGAAGAATAGATTATGATAAGAAATGAAGTAAATGTTTTATAAAAGGAAGTTGCTCGATAGGATATAACTCATATAAGCAAGGCCTTACCACTGTCTTGAAGAATGAATTTCTTAGACATATCCTTTAAGCTTTCATATGCAGCAAGATCAATGCCTGCATAAGGAATGATTCCAAGAAGAGATGGGACCAAGCCCCCGTAGAATGCTCGAGGTCCTTCTTGAATCCATATGTCCCTTGACATTGCTCCAATATTAGGAATTTTTCCATGTTCGCATGCATGTGTTTGCAGTCGAGTTTTTACAAGATCCTTTGGATAAATTGCGGTTTGTGCCTCTGCACCAGCAAGACCACCAGCGAAGAGACGCCCTGTGGTGCCAATATCAGTCTTATCTCCTTTTCCTTTTGCATGCACAATGATGTCCTTCAGCATTTCATAAGTGTAGAATCTGACAGCTGTTTCTGGTGCTGCTTTCAGGATATTTAATCCATTGCCTCTAAAAAATCCCAAGACACCTCCCTCCCTCCATATATCCTTTATTGACGGCATTATATGAGCATGTGTTGTTTGCACTAGCAAAACAACTTTTAGACGATCAAGAGCTGCAGTTGCTGTACGAGATGTTGCTCCTGCAATCAGATATCTGTATGCATGGATGTACTTGCTGATGCCTGCCGGGAAAACAGCCTGTTCCCCGATATCAACCAGGCAAACTCTTTCCAAGTAATGATAAATGTTTTTCAATAGTAGCTTCTTGAGGATACAGGAGAAGAAAGTCTCTCCATTCTTCAAATCTTATAACACCATTGTTATCCTTATCCACTCTCTCAACAAAACGAGCAAGCTCCTCATCATCAATTTCGATCCCTACAAATGAAAGACTATTGTGGCTTATAGAATGAAAATGAACCTACAAATAGCATTCCTAAGTTTCTACGAACTTTGATCCAAAGCAAATATTGGAAGAATGAAAAAAAGATTTCATAGTAATGCACTCTCGGTGATTTTCACCAGAAATAAGAGCTGTAGAAAACAAGAGAAGATTGATCTGAAATTATATTTCCCACAATAAAAATGATGTAAGTTGTGTAATAAAGCAACCTATGGGTGCTTCCAAACAGCAAGCGAGGGATATTAAACAATAAAACTCATTGGCATCAATTCACATGGATACTTTGCTCTAACTCTAAGCAGTGACTACCACAACAAAAAACAGATTCCCCACAACTCTTTCCACGTTCTTTCGTAAGCAAAGCATTTGGAAAGTACAAGATTCTGGTCTAATCACTAGCCACATATAATGCAATCGATCTGTGTATCCATTTATTACATTTTCTGCCCTTACTTGATTAGATTGGAAAAGAGTTAGGTCTTTAAGAATTGAATGGTAATGGTGATCGCTGGGTTGGATTTTATTTCTCAGACACCAGTTTGTAGAACAATGATAATGAAACAATTAATAATGTAAAACAAATGATCCTAGTAGTTACTCTCAAAATGGATTGAATTAGACCATTTTCAAAGTCGAAGGAAAAAGAAAATGATTATCTGAAACAAATGGAGAATATAATTTTACCTGCCCTGAGAAGTGCATCATACAACTCTTCTGGCAGAATGCAACCATTATGTTCAACATCAATGGCTTGAAATATACGGTAGAGTTCAAGCTCCTTATCATCCAAATCTCTCTTGAAATCCTGGTAATCAACTAGTCCATCATGATTGGCATCACACACATTCAACAAATCCTTAGCATACTTGTAATCTGCAGGAATTTGTAATGCTGAGAGGCCCTTCTCAATCTGGGTAGAATCTAAATACCCAGAATTTGAAACATCAAACAAATTAAGAAGACTTCGAATCCTCTGCTCTCTCTCTTCCTTAGTCTCTCCAAGCGCCAATAGAACATGGTCCATGGTCACTGGCCCTGGTTTCTTAACTGGATTACGGCAATTCGGTTTATGTTCCTTCCCATTTTTGGATTTTGTTTCCATTTTTATTGGAAAAAGAAAAAGCACAAACTTTAACTCCAAACTCGAAGGAAAATGCCCAAAATCTATGTATATATATTTTCTTAAGTATTTTCTGAAGCTGAAAAAATTACATAATGAAAAATAGAATTGGTCTCCAAAATGCACTGAATTAGGACCCCAAGAAAAAATGTAAAATTTTTTATTAGGACAGATTGTAGAATGATTCAAACCTTGTCATTAGTGTTGAAGAATCAAAGAAGATGGTAAAAAAAGAACCAAAATATTTCCAATTGGAGACCGCAGCGGCTTTTTACTTAAATGAGTAAAAGAAAATTAAATATTTACCCTTTTATGTTGAATAAAAAATATTTCCCTTTGTGTGCTGTTTTGATGAAAAAAGTAGTCAATAATCGTCACTCATAATGGTGACCGATAGTCAACACTAACATCTTCAAAGACAAATTTCAACCAAATTTTTTTATTTTTTGTTAATTGAATAGTATAAACTTTCACACTTTGGTTAACAACTACCTAGTATTTTAATTTTTATTAAATAACAATTATTTTAATTAATTAATATTAATTATTAATTATTTTCTAATTAAATAATTACCGATTCAACTCTTTAGAACATTTCCAATAGACTTTTTATTTGAGTCATCTTCTTTATTTTAAAGAGTGAATACCATAAATGTTTCGTTTGTATTGAGAGATTTTAAAATCTATGGATTTAAATCCATTGATTATGAAATTTATAGATTTTAAAAATTTCATTGTTTTGTTTGATAATTTATTATTTATTAAGCATATACAATCAATTTAACTATATATTTAAAAATTTAAAAATAAAATTGGTTATTTTAAGAGTTAAAAAATAAAAAAATAAAATTATTATACGTTATAATGCTAAAAATATTTTTATTAATAATTTAATGCATATTAACACTATAATAATAATAATAATAATAATAATAATAATAATAAGTTAAAGCAATTAGTTGAAATTAAAAGAAAAATAATTTTTTGATTTCATAGGATTAAGGATAGTTTTATAATATTATTAATTTATTAGGAACAATTTTAGAATTAAAAAATTTGGAAACAATCTCTCAATGATCAAAATTTATAAATTTTAAACTTTCTCATTTAGGAGTTGGAAAATCAAATCCTTAAAAAATAAAAGATTTTGGTATGTGATATTGTACAAAATCTATAAATTTTAATTTTTTTTAATTAATTAGACGATGAATTTGACATAAATTCATGTATTGTTCAAAATATCTCATTTAAAATCATTCAATTCAAACATAGCCAAAAAGAATTTTCAATAGGCTCTATTTGCTTTTCTATTTTCTTATAATAAAAATAATTTATTTTCTTCTTTTGATAAATATTAATTTACAATTGAAACAATAAAATGAAGAATAAAAACATAAAGAGTCGATTGGATTTGTAAAACTTTTTTTACTCTCTATATTGAAAGATACCTTAAGAGCATCCTCAATATGCTATTTATTTGAGCTATATTCTTTATTTTAAAGAATAAATCCATAAAAAGGATTTCAAATAAACTCTATTTTTAAAATTTAGAGAAGAGAACGAGTTAAGCTTTCTATATATAGAAAGCCGAATTTCACTCTCTATTTTATATGTTATTTATTAACATACCAACTTTTTATGCATGATATATCTTTTTATTAGTATGTTACTTTTTCATTTTCTTTTTTATAAATATTAATTTACAAGTGATAAAATAAAATGAAGATTAAATAAAGAATTTATTGGACATGTAAATTTTTTTATTTACTCTTTAAAATTTTTTATTTATCATATCAAAATTTATGGTATTCACTGTTTAAAATAAAGAAAAGAGTTCAAATAAAGAACCTATTAGAAATATCCTAAAAAATTGGATTGGTAATTATTTAATTAGAAGATAATTAATAATTAATATTAATTAATTAAAATAACTGTTATTTAATAAAAATTAAAATATTGGGTAGTTAATAGAATTTGAAAAGATACATAGAAAAAAAAAAAAAAACCAAAGTGTAAGCGTTTATACTTTTCAATTAACAAAAAATAAAAAAATTGTCTATGGACACCACTGAAAGTGGTGATGTATTATTAACTACTTTTTTCATCAAAACAGGGAAATATTTTTTTCATTCAACATAAAAAGTTAAATATTTATTAATTTAAGTAAAAAACCCAAACCGCAGCGAAGACAAAAAAGAGGAAGAAGAATGCACTTGGTTGATGTCAAAAAGAGATTCATGACAATTGAAAATTTTCAGGGGAAAAAAAAAAAAAGAATTCAATATTCCACCCGTGCACGGACTAGAACAAAAGCAAAAAGCCGGAGAGACGGAGGCCGGAGCTTAGCAGGAGTATCGGCAGTCAGATCGGGCTTGGAAATGGTGCCCATCACGCAAAAAATACGAAAAATGCAATGCCAATCACACAGCACATTTTAATTCACATTATATTCAATTTAAACGACACAAAAGATAAATTTATATTAGTAAATTATTGAGAAATAATAATATAAAATTTAAAAATTATATTATTTAATTTCTAAAAATTTATTAATATCTCATTTTAATTTTAATTTATTATATTAATATTTTCTGAATTTTAACATATTATATTAATATTTTTATTAAAAGAATATTATTTTTTACTAACAATAAATATCTTAAAATTTAAAAAAATAATATATATTATTTAACAAAAATTAAATAACAAAAACAAAAAATATAATTTTCAAATCTCGTTAAATCCTATATATTATTATATTTATGAATGAATGGTTAATTAGTTTAATAAGATCTCGTACAGAGAGATTAATTTTTTTTAATTATTTTTGGGATAGTCATTCTCCTTTATTTCCTCTTTAAAACCCTACACTGTGACTGAAGAGAACATGGAAACGCGGCCGCCGCTGCAATGAGAGTAGCGAAGCTCTTTCCTAACAAATAGGTAATGCTGATTTACAACCTCGTCCATGTAGTATCGCACTTCTTCTGCGTGAATGTGATTCAATTTACTACAATTGATGAGCTTTATAAAGATACATCGTTTGTTATTTTGTCTATTTCATGGTTTGGCCACTTTCAGGAGGAGTTTTTATCTTTCCGTATTTGTGATGGCGGTTTCACCCTTGCACTGTGTTCAGTCTCTGCGGTTCTCATCAAAAGGCCGCGTCTTTTTTCCAATTGGAGAAAATGCCAAGAGCAGGAAAACCTGTCATGTGGTTTTTGCTTCTGCTAAGAAAACTGATAAAGATCTCTATCTTGAATCCAAGGTACTTAAATCCTAACATCTTTCATAAATCTCCACTTTGATCCTTGTTTATCATGTCTTTAATGTGAATGGATTGCTGCCATGTTTACTGTCCCTTGAAAGTCTTGTCTTTGCGTAATAATGTGAATTTAGGCATTTGTCTCAGTTGGGCTTTTGTCCATGGTTCCACCAGACATAGTCAGATGCCTACTGTGGTTTATTGTGGTAGGGATTGTTACATGTCTGGAAAATCAAAGAGAGTGAAGGAAATATGATTGATGGGTCTCCCATCTTTCCTTTTACCATCGCTTGGAGGTGTCCATCGTTGCCCAGTAATATATATTTGGTTATTATTTGAGCTACATCTGGACTCCACATTTGTCTCGTTGATTTGCTTGATTAATCACATTATGGTATGAGTCATTATGGCTCTACATTCGCTCAATCCTTTACAAGTTTTTTTTACTGGAAACTTTTGCGTGTTTATTTTTGGTGATTCAACCAGATATAGTCAGATGCCTACTGTGGTTTATTGTGGTAGGGGTTGTTACATGTCTGGAAAATTAAAGAGCGAAATATATCTGATTGATGGGCCTCCCATCTTTCTTTTTACCATTGCTTGGAGGTGTCCATCGTTGCCCAATAATATGTATTTGATTATTATTTGAGCTACATCTGGACTCCACATTTGTCTCATTGATTTGCTTGAGCAATCTCATATAGTATGAATAATTATGGTTCTACATTTGCTCAATTCTTTTACTTGTTTTTTCTTACTGGAAACTTTTGCATTTATATTTTGATGATTCAACCAGGCATGTCTCTTGTGGTAGCCTGGTAGGGATTGTTACATGTTTGGAAAATCAAAGAGAGGAAGGAAATGTAATGGATGTGTTTACCATCTTTCTATTAACTGCTCTCGAAGGCTTCCATTGTTGCCCAATACTATGCAATTAATTGTTATTTGAGCTACATGTTTTTGGTGCCCTTGCCTTTTGTCTTTCTCTTTGAAGATTGCCTCTGAGTCCTTAATTCAATTGGTATAATTAAGCTGCTGATTCATATGGAACTGGAAGAAGCATTGCACTACTATATGGTTTTGCAAACACTTTGCATTGATTATGTATCTAACATGATGATTACTTCTTCACATTTCAAAATGATTTGCTTTCTAAGGCTACATGCACTATTACATCACATACATGTTATATTTGTTTTCATATGTATCTGTTACTAGCTTTCAAGCTTGATGTGCCTATGTATATAAGCAGGGATAGACTGACTATCTAATTTTAGGTTGAGACATTGTTAGACAGTGTAAAATGGGACGACAAAGGTTTGGCAGTGGCTATAGCTCAAAATATTGACACGGGAGCTATATTATTGCAAGGCTTTGTGAACAGGGATGCTGTAGCTACAACAATTTCCTCTCGAAAGGCAACATTTTACAGTAGGTCACGATCAAATTTGTGGACTAAGGGAGAGACCTCCAAGAATTTCATCAATATTCATGACATCTATCTTGATTGTGATAGTGACTCTGTATGTTCACTGCAACTTGTAGTTGAAATCTACGAGATATTCTTTACTAATTTTGCTTTTAATTTATTTAATTGCTCCTGCAGATAATTTATCTAGGGAAGCCTGATGGACCAACTTGTCACACAGGGGCAGAAACTTGCTATTATTCATCAGTTGATGATTATCTGGAAAATAAGCAGGTCCACAGTTCATACTTTGCATGCAATAAGTAAACATGGTTTGGTTTTGCATTTTTGGACATTTGTTTTTAATTTATAGAATTATAATGATATTTGATTAAACGTTGCAGGTTGAGGGAAGTAAGTTAGCGTTGACAAGTTTGTATTTGTTAGAGTCCACAATTTCACAGCGCAAAGCAGAATTGACAGTGCCACAAGATGGAAAGCCCTCTTGGACTAAACGATTACTACAAAATCAGAATTTATTGTGTTCAAAAATCAGGTACTTGGCTTTGGTGGAATTGATTTGTAATGGTTCCTATCTTCTCTCAGACTCATAAGCTCCATTATCAAAAGAGGGACGTTTCTAACTTGTTTGTGAAATTGAAAAAAAAAAAATGGTAGCAGTAAGACCGGCGTGGCTGCATCTCCTTCTCATTCTATAATTCATTTGGCTTTACCCTTTTTATTTTGTTTAAGATTCTCTGAGCCTTTTTTTTTTTTGCCCCCTGAAATTTAGTTGATCTTCTATTTGTAGGGAAGAAGCAGATGAGTTATGCCAAACGCTAGAGGAGAATGAGCATAGCACGCGAACTGCCTCAGAGATGGCAGATGTTCTTTACCATGCCATGGTTCTACTGGCACTTAAAGACGTGAAGATGGAAGATGTGCTAGATATTCTTAGACATCGATTTTCTCAGTCAGGTATTGAGGAAAAGAGGAGTCGAGGGTGAATAAACTAGGCATGAAATTGTATATACAATCACTCCGCAATTTCAATTGTAATATTCCTAGGTAACTTTATACCTGAAAGTCATTCGTTAAGTCACAGCTTCAGAGCATGTGCCATTCCTGATGGCAAATATATCATCTCGAGTCAAATGTTCTACCGAGTCTAATGTAACTTGCCTTGATTACACGACTTTTCTAATTTATTTTTCTTCTATTACAAACCATATCTATATATATTAGCATATAAGAATATAAGAATATGGATTTTGTGCGAACTATCAAATTATATAGAAGGAAATAGGAGCCAAGAACAGTTGTAGTAGCGCGTTAAAAGTTTGTCTAGGATTATATTGGCCCCTCTCTGAACTGTATGTCAAACGCTCTCAGCTCACTGGTTGAATGAAATTGTTATTACTCGGGCGGTCGTAGTTGGACATGTGGAGGTGTTAACTCCTGAGATGGTGGCGGTGGAGGGGTTTTAAGACATTCATCGATGCATGCCAAGTTATCCATAGTGCATCCTTTAATGCACTGTTCGATCCGCGGTCCTCCAGTTGTTGTGCACCGTAATGTACATATCGTCATTTTTCGCTCACAGGCTATCAGGCATTGCAACGGATCTGCTGCCGCTGCCCATATCAATAGCACTATGGCAAGATTTTGCAGCCTTGCGTTGGCTTGTGAACCCATTTTGCCTCTTCAAGGCGAAGATTACTGATTCCAATCCATCAGTATTGGCTTATATACATAGAGGTTGGGTGGATAATTTTCAATTTCTGTTAGAAGAGTTTTTGGTCATGCAGAAGAGATGGCTCCTATTTAAATTGGCTGCACGGAAAAATTGAAATCAAATGTTAAAGAGTATGTGATCCACCATTGTTTTTCCTACGCAATTGGGGTTTTTACATTAATGCATTCATAGATAAATTTTTAGGTAGACTACAATGAGATGTATTTAATTATATTATTTTTATTTTCACATCAATCAATGAAAATAAAATAATTAAATACATATCATTATATGATTGATTTACTTTACGGATAACGTAGTAGATCCGGTCTATTTAAGAAATTTATCTGCATACATAATTAATCTCAAACACTCAACTCGAATTCTAAACCCCAAGTGTTCAAAATAGTGAGGTGGACAGTTTGCTGAAACGTCTCAAGGCTTACAAATAATAAAAAATTTGACCTTAAGAGTGTATCAAAACTCATATAGTATATTTGAGCATAATATTAATAATGTAAATGAAATTGAAATTTTACAAAATAAACAAATAAATAAAGAGTTATTTAATAATGTGTTTAATGGAAATTCATGATACAAATGAAAATATTATATAAAAATAGTAAAAGTAAATTATTAATACACTTTTGAAATTTGGTTGAATATACTAGTTGATCATTTTATTTTCAGAAATACATTATAAAATTTCTCAGGTTTAGTTCCAATAACTAAAAAGATTATACGTTACTTTTGAATAGAATATTTCATTAATTAACTAAAAAAATACCGAAAATACAATTATTTATTTATTTTTTATTAAATTTGATATTTTATTAATTTAAAAAATATAATATTAAAAAATAATGTCAAATTTAATATTTTAGTATAAAGTTAATTATATTAAAAAAATTTTAATTTAGTATTATCTATTATATTAAAGCGTACCCAAATAATAATAATAATAATAATAATAAGAAACAACCAACCTTCTTCCCTCTTGTCTCTATCGAGCTGCCAAAACCAAAAGGCAAAAGCCTCTCACTTTCCAGGACCTGATTTGTCCACATCTACTCGGGCAATTGAGAACGTGCACAGCTCCTTTACCGTTCGGTTCAGTTTTAATTAACTATTACATTTTTATTTTATGATTTTTCATTGTATATAATTTTCAAAAAAAAAAAATCTTTTTGATCGTAATTTTTAGAAATCACAACTAATTATTCAAATAATTTTTAAAATTTATTCAAATCACAGCTAATTACAAACTTCATTTTTTTTTAATAAAAGACTATTGAAGATTTAAATTAAAAATTTTAAAGATCTAATAAAAAAATGAGTCTAGTTATTAAATTAAAACTTATTAATTTATTGCAATTTTCTAATATTACTTGTTATGATCACAAATTAGAAACAATTAATTGAATTAAATTAAAAAATAATTAATTTAGACAAATCAAGCAATCAAAATTTATGGATTGAATTAAAAGTTGAACTAGCAAATATGACTCGAATTAAATAATTAGGTGAGAAGAAAACTCATTAAAAAAGGCAAATTTCATAAAAAAAATTATAAATTTTCACTTTTATATTAAAATAATCATATTTTTTAATAATTAAATATATATACTTTTAATTTTATACCAAATATAATCAATTTATTTTGATTTAACAGTGATGTGATATTTTAAATCTAATTTTTTTAATTTGGTACTACAAACATGTATTAATATGTGATATTTATTTTTAAAATTAATATGATAATTTTTTAAAAATATTAAAAAATTTCATAAGCCTAGATAAAATTAGATATCAAATAGCTCTAAATTTATATGGATACAGATATTTATTAGTTTAAAACTAGTTGTGTATAGACTAAATCTATAGACATAACTAAATCAATGTTAAACTAAACTAATATTTAATATAAAATTAAAAATATATATATATAATTGTTAAAAATTAAAAAATATAATTATTTTGATATAAAAGTAAAAATTTAAAAATTTTTATATAAATAAAAAATACCTAGCATTCAACAATAAATAACAAGCAGGCGGTACCTATCTACCACTGAATAAATCATCTAACACCATCACCACGTGGCCATCAGCTCCTCCGTCGAGCGAACCAACCCCCTCTTCCATATATATCAACCTTAATCAATGCCCATTCCACCACTGAACACTCACGCACAATTTTCTACCTCTTCCTCTCTTTAACAAATTCTTGGGCATAATTCAGCAATGGCGGCATCTGTGGAGGACATCAGAAAGGCCCAACGTGCTCAAGGACCGGCCACCATCCTGGCCATTGGTACCGCCACCCCTTCCAACTGCGTCAACCAGGCCGACTACCCTGATTATTATTTCAGGATCACTAAGAGTGAGCATATGACTGAGCTCAAAGAGAAATTCAAGCGCATGTGTAGGTCCAATTTTCTTTATTTCTTTCATGATCTCATTCTTGATTGTTCAAGAAAGGGAGGGATATTACATTCTTATGATAAATTAATGTTAAACTTATGGCATTGAACAGGTGAAAAATCGATGATCAAGAAAAGGCATATGCACCTAACCGAAGAAATCTTGAAAGAGAATCCCAATATGTGCGCATATTGGGAACCATCTCTTGATGTTCGTCAAGATACGGTAGTGGTAGAGGTACCCAAGCTTGGAAAGGAAGCAGCATCAAAAGCCATTAAAGAGTGGGGACAGCCTAAATCTAAGATCACTCACCTTATATTCTGCACCACCTCCGGTGTAGACATGCCCGGCTGCGACTATCAGCTCACCAAGCTTCTCGGTCTTCGCCCATCCGTCAAGCGGTTCATGATGTATCAGCAGGGCTGCTTCGCTGGCGGCACGGTTATCCGTTTAGCTAAGGATCTGGCTGAGAATAATAAGGGAGCTAGAGTCCTCGTAGTCTGCTCAGAAATCACCGCCGTCACTTTTCGTGGCCCTTCTGACACTCACTTGGATTCTTTAGTAGGTCAAGCACTTTTCGGTGATGGCGCCGGAGCCTTAATCGTCGGTGCTGATCCAGATACTTCCATCGAACGGCCGTTGTTTCAGATTGTATCGGCGGCGCAGACGATCCTCCCTGATTCAGACGGCGCAATTGATGGACATCTGCGTGAAGTAGGGCTCACATTTCATTTGCTCAAGGATGTTCCTAGTTTAATCTCGAAGAACATCGAGAAAAGTCTGGTGGAAGCATTTTCTCCGATCGGAATCAGCGACTGGAACTCGATATTCTGGATAGCTCACCCCGGTGGTCCGGCGATTCTCGATCAGGTTGAAGCGAAACTGAGCTTGAAACAGGAGAAAATGAGGGCAACGAGGCATGTATTGAGTGAATATGGGAATATGTCGAGTGCTTGTGTTTTGTTTATTCTTGATGAAATGAGAAAGAAGTCTGTTGAAGAAGGGAAGGCCACCACCGGTGAAGGGCTGGATTGGGGTGTTCTGTTCGGGTTCGGACCAGGTTTAACCGTCGAGACGGTGGTTTTACACAGTGTTTCAATAGAGGCGGCAGCTCACTGAGCTTGGTTAGCTATAGTGACACAAATGGAATGAAAGCAGCTGGATTTTGTGTTGACGAATCAGGGTGCAGAAATGGAACAGTATTTTTCATTATTAAAAAAGAAGACCGGCCGTTTTAGTGGTTTTATTTTTTTTTGGTGAAGGACGTTTTAGTTTTTTTTTAAGTCGGTGTGTATCAGCAAATTTGCACTTTTGTGGTAATAATTTTTGTTAAGGAAAAAAGAAATTGAAAACTGTTTTTTTTCTTTTTTAATTTGCGGGTATTAATGAAATTTTAAGAAATTATTATTTGTTTTTTTCTTTCATAAATTCTTAAGTAAATTAGACACAATTATATCTTATGTAGAATATAATAATATATATTTAATTATTTTATTTTTATCAATAAAAATAAAATAATTATATATATAATTGTAAGATTTGACTAATCCTAGATCCATTCTATGTTAAAATTTTTCCACAAGGTGATTGTCCATGACTCTGCATTCTTGTAGTAGTTATACAGTCTCAAATTTGGAATTTCATAAAAAAAATTCTTGTTGATGTGATTATTTTTAGAAAATGCATTAAGATTATTTCCAATATTACTCTTTATTTTAAATAATATCTTTACTAGAATAAGAAATATTTTAAAATATAGAGTAAAAAAATATTTTACAAATTCAATAAATTTTTTATATTTTACTTTTTATTTTATTTTATCCCTTCTAAATTAATATTTATCAAAAGAAAAATATATATTATTTTATTTCAAAGAAAAAGAAAAATAATACTCTAATAAAAAAATAAAAGATACATAAAAAGTTGATTTGCTTTAAATAATATGTAAAATAGAAAGTGAAATTTGACTTTTTAAATGTACGAAAGTTAAAATCACTCTTTTAGCTAAATTTTAATAATAGTGTGAAATTTTTTTTTTTATGAATTTGTTCTTTAAAATAAAGAAAAGAACTCAAATAAAGAACATATTAGAAATACTCTAAAAATACCCTTTATTTATTGGATTTTACTACAATACACATAGTGTATTAATAAATCTAAATTTTTACCTATAGGTAAATTTTAACCTGTGACCTAAGTTACTGCAATTAAGGAACACATTAATTAACCTGCCACCCTCTACTCTTGGAAATTCTATCAATAAATGTTAAGTTAAATTGCAAAATTAAGTTGCTGTCAATTGTCATTACAATTAAGTAATACATTAATTTAATTGAATATATATAAAGGTACCATCGGATTAATCACATAATTAACCAAAAATTGAACAAATTAAGGAGCATACTGCTTTTCCTTTTTGTTTCAATTTTTATCTTAATTATTATAATAGAGTTGTTTATAATTTATATAAAAAAAATTGTTTAATAATAATTCTAGCCTTAATTTTATTTCAATAAAATTGATAACAAATAAATTTAAGCCACTTCAGAATAGCATTTAGATTTCAAATTTACATGAATGTTTTGCTTTTGAATCGGTGGCTATACTTTCAATTTTTTCCTAATTTCAATTGGTTGTTGGATATTTCACAGATCACAACAAATCATAAATTATTTATTTTGAAAAGAATTATTTATATTAAAGCAAATTCCAACAGAGAAGACCTTAAGAAATATTTTTACCTATATGCAAAATCAGAATATTACTTTACTATTAATTTGATCACCAAAATTCCTTATAATTAATTAAAAAATCCTGGTAGATTTTAAAATTTTAATGTTAAGATCTGATTTCCTATCAAAATAACAATTATAATGTCATAAATATTCATATTGATTAAAAATTTATTTTTCTCCCAATGATCAATATATCAAAGGAAATAAGAGAATTAGAAAATTTATCTAATTATCTCAATTCAATTTTTTTTTCCTCATTCTCTTTTGTTTGTTAGGATGCATTAACAAATAGCTCTGTCTCAACCACCGAATTAATTCTTCTTCACAGTTTCTTTAATACTTTTTGGTTCAAATTTCATCCCCTTGAATGCATCTTCTTCTATGAATTATATGAATTGCATTTTTATTATTTGCTTGGCTCTTTAATGGCTAAATTGCACTGTAATTCTACCTTTATCTTTTGATTCTTGTCAAGCATGTTCAGAAGAAGAAAAAGTTTCATTATTCAATTAAATTAATGTATTCAATTAAAAAGGTATTCCATTATGTAATAAATATTAAATAGGCATTCCCTTAACAGTAAGGTATTCAATTAATTTATATAATTAAATTAATGTATTCAATTAAATTGAATAATTTAATTGAATATATATACAGGTACATACCCACCCGATTAAACAACCATTTGCTAATAAAAATAATAAATATGAAGAAAAATTAAAGTAATTTATAAGCATAAATTCAACAAGTTTTATTTTAATTTGGTTTGAAATTTGAGAAATTAGAAAGATAGAGTGAGAGAAAGAGTGATTCAATTAAAATGAGAGAGATTGTAATAAAAAAAAAAGTTAGAATAAATGATAACCTAATATACAAGTTACACAGGTTAAAGTATTAAAATTAATTTGCTTATTTAATAAATTTTAAGTTACTTAATCTAATAGTTGAAATTAAAAATATCTCATCCAATTGTTATAAATTGTAGGTATATTAATACATTAGGTGTACTGTAAAATAGCTCTTATTTATTTTAGGAGGAATGCTAATAACACTCTACTTTTTCAACATTTTATAGTACTTAGTAAGGAGAGATAAATTTTTTAAAATAATTTTTCTTTTTTCTATCGCTTCATCAACGATAAAAAGATGAATGTTGAAAAGTGTTAGAAAATGAAGCATGTATTTAGTATTTCTGTTATTTTAGAGGGTATTTAGTATCTGTAAAATAAACTTAATTGATTAAGATCATAATAGGAATATATATTAATTTATATGTTTAGTATTTGATTGCACAAAATAAGTATATCCTAAAATAAAAATAGGAGAGTTCAATGAGCCTGAGTGATGATTTTAATATATGAATTGCTACACAGCTATTATTTCCATGTTACATCTGTAGAAGATAAAACGGCAATGCTCTTTAATATTGATATTAGCATTATAACCAGAAAAACAAAATTGATTATTCAACATATAATTGAAAATCGATCAATGAACCGATCGTTTTGGATCACCAATTTTCGGATCATGAATTAACGTGAAAAGCTATTTGGGCTCTTAAACCGGACTTCAAATGCCATAGATTTTTTTCAGAGCCCATATAATTGGGCTGAATTGATAGCAAATCATTTTGAGGAAATTTCATAATTTACGAAATTTTTATATTTTCATCCCTAGTTTTTTATTTTTACTTATTTTTTAATTTCCATTTTTATATAGAGAAAGAGTGGCTGCAGACTGTAATTTTCGAGAAAATTTTGTTCAAAGAAGAAGATGAATAAGAAATTTACTCGATTTACTTAGAGATAATAGAAGAATGAGATTTGTGTGTAGTGTTTTCATTTTGCAGGAATATTTATCATTATTGTTACATTTAACTATGACTTTCTAAATATAGTCATTGCCCTGTATTATCTTCATGTTTGGAATAATTAAAATTTAGGTTATTGTATGTATTTGTTTATTAATCATCAATTATCTTTTATCTTTTAAAAATATATATAAGGTATGCCCAAGGTATACCAGATTTTACAGCATTTGTTCACAACTGTTTTAGGCTGAAGGTATCTTCAATATATACCAAAGTATATTGGACTTTATAAACTGTTATCCTAAGTATTTTATGCTGAAGGTATCCCCAAGATATATCTAAGGTATGACTAAGGTATACTGGATTTTATAGCATTTGTTCACAATTATTTTATGCCAAAGGTATTCCCAATATATACCTAATGTATGCCTAAGGTATACTGGATTTTATAGTATTTGTTCACAACTGTTTTAGGCCGAATGTATCCCTAAAATATACCAAAGATATGAAAAAGGTATACTGGAAAGATAGCATTTGTTCACAACTGTTAAGCCGAAAGTATCCCTAAGATATACATAATATATGTCCAAGATATATTGAACTTTATTGTCTTTGTTCACAATTGTTTTATACCAAAAGTATCCCCAAAATATATTCAAGGTTTACAAAAGGTGCAAGTATAATTGTATAAAATATTTTTTGTTAAAATTGAAAAAAAAATATTGAGAACATGTAAAGTTGTAAATATTTTTTATTTTTTAGACATTTATGAAAAATTTCCATTTATTTTCATGATTTGGGCGCATATAACTATGTGGTCCATAAGTCCTTATACGTGACGAATGTGCGTTTGTTTTTTTTTTTTTAATTTAAAATTATCTTTATAAAGTTAACAGGAGACTCTCATTTTTACATGCCATTTTCTTTCTCTTTTATTTTGTGAGAGATTTCTTCTTTTTATTTTGTTCGATTTGTTTGTTTATTGCGATTCTCAGATATTTTCTTTTCTGTGTTCATATATTCTCGGCTTGCTTCTTCTTCTATTCAATTTTTCTTTTTTTTTTATTATGTTTGATTTTGTTTTTCTATGATTCTTTATGTTAATTGCAAATGAATGAACATAATTCAGTTAATAATGCGGTTTGTGATAATTTAGGTAAAATTCAATTGTTAAATAATTAATATGCAAATGTTAAATAATGAACCTACAATTATCTAGTATAAATTTATAATTGTTAAATAATGAATGTACAGTTGTTAAATAATGAACTTATAATTTAATAATAAACCTATAATTATTAAATAATGAATCTATAGTTGTTTAACGCTTTTTAACATAAAAAGAGAGTTAGCCATTTTTTATTTTTATTTTTCCACAAGTGTGAATGAGCCTTTAACCTATAGCACTATATGGATCCAAGATCATAATATAACAATTCAATATAACTAATTACTCATGTAATAAGTACAAAAATATAACAATTCAATTTTGTTTTTCTTTAATCAATTAGGAAATAAGAAAAGTTATTTTTGGGTTTGATTTAGAGGGGTTCGAGTAACAGCTTTATAATTCTGTTTCTGTAATGTGATTGAGCGAGACTGCATCCCATCTCCCATTACCTTAATTTTTGCTAATCTTTTGTAAAAGAGGATGCCAATGCCATGCCCCCACATTTTCTATGCAAAAAGAAAACAAAAATCTAGAAAAATATACAAATTCAGCCAAAGAAATTGAAATTGCTTTCTCAACAAATAATTATTACTATTTACCATTTATGTCTTTTATTTGTGTTTTTGAATATACTCAAATTAACATGTTTATAAAACATATATGTTTAATCTAAATTCATATATGTCTAAAATTTATATTGTATCATATTGTTTAATTATATTGTTTGTCGGTTCTAGTCGATGGGTTTATCCATGACAGAATCTTGACCGTCGCTAAATCACATGACGTCTTCGGAAAGCTAATATGCATAGTTGCGCAAATTATTGCTCCAAAGACATCATCAAATTGAGGTTAGTGTGAACGCATGATGAACTGTACGAATTGCCAAAAATTTGAGAGCAGGCCGAGTAGACAGAGCATAGTGTGACCCATGCAATCAAGGAAATTAATTCAAGAACACATAACGTGGACAGTGCAGTGGCGAGATATTCACTAAGTTCTCATTTAATTTTTTAAAATATATATAATAATATATAAATTTATATTATTTTTTAAAATTTACTCTCTCATTAATGATATTAGATACTTATTTTGTATCATAAATTTAGATTTCTAATTTTTTATCTTTCTTATTTAAATTTCTAACTCTTTACTCTTCCTAATTTAAAAAATTTAGTTTCGGATGCTATGAAAATGAATAGCAATGATCAATTAAAAAGGTTGAAAATCATTATTGATTAACAATAATTGTAGATGTTGACACCTATATTCTATACCCATATACTTAGTTCACATTGCATTATTATTATTTCCTAATGTGCGTCATATTTTAAATTTTTTTATTTTTATTAAAAATTCAATCATTGGTTTTATTGTTATCAAAGTTGATGAGAATATAACATTTTTATTCTATATACAAGCGGATGTATAGTTGACAATCTGTTAAACTTTCTAATTATATTAAAATCTCTTATTTGTTTTTCAGTCTAATTTATTTTGATTAGGGTGGGATCGTATTTTGATTTTTCTTAGTTACCGATTATTGCTATAGCATAAAATAAATATATTTTATGGGTATTTAATTTAGAGATTCATGGCATATATGTGCTTGATAATATGCTAGTGATAGTTAATTTTAGTTTCAATTATGATTTTTTTTTTCATAAGTGTTAAATGATTTAACTTTTATTTTTTGTTTAGATTGTATACTCTTTTAAAATTTATTAATTATAAATTTTGATTCATTAATCATGTCATATTCCTCGAAAAAAAAAATAAAAAAAAACTAAAATTTGTTAAAAGTTTTGAATTAAATGGGTTGGTTTAAATTCGATTTAAGAAATTTTTTAAATCGACCCATTTAGATTTTTTTTCCCTATATTCGGATCCATTTAGGACGAACTTGGATCGGCTCATATTCAAATTGCTTTCCAACTAATCCAAGTGTGCAAACATTCAAACTCAAATCAAATTTTAAGTTCAATGAAATAAAAGTGGATTCGGTTTGAATATTTTTGTTGCTTCAATGATTGTCATTTGGTTAACTCAACTACTTCCATAAAGAAAAATATAAAATAATTTTAACATAAAAAATAAACAATATGAAAAACTTCATATCTAATTATTCCGAGTCAGATCCATAAATCAGGAAATGTAAATTTATAAACTACTTTTTTCGTAATGCAATGTATGATTCAATTAAATTACTAATATATAAATAAATTTGAAAAGAAATAATATTAAAAAATATAATACTAGATTTAACAATTGTACAAATATACAAATATTTTAAAATATTATAAATAAAACTATATAAAAAAATCAAACTTCATAATTATTCTAAACAAGTGTTCATATTATGAAAATTTTGTATAATTAACTCATTGTCATTAATATTGCTGAAAATATCTTTTTTGATGTATCATTTCCATCTGTCATCCGATTATGCAAATGACTTTTCATAAATTTTATTGCAAAAAATATTATTTCCATAGTAGCAGTAGTAACAAGTAAATCGAGTGCTAATTTTATGAGTAAATAAATCAAAAGTTATATAATATGTCTTCTTGTTTTAACTAATTTCCCAGCTAAATTTTTCAATATCTTTTAAATTTGTAAAATCACTTCTAGAGCGCATGTCAATAATATGAATTTTAAATTGATTGTTAAGAACTATTTAAGTCAACTTGAGAAAAATTAAATAAATAAAATTGTGCAAATCGAATTAATTTTTATTTATTAAAAACTGCAAATGAGTTATCACGAGTAAGATACTTCATATAAAGTAGAAATTCAATAGTTATATAAGAAATCGATCATTGAACTTTTGAAATTGCATATTCACAATACTATAAAACAAATCTACTTTTTAGTGATATAAATTCGTAACTATTGGAATTTTACGTTGTGACCTTGCGTTAAGCATATAAACAAAAATCATCTATATCATGAATATTAATATATTGTTTAGTGCAAAATGATATGACTTCTTATAATAAAGAATTCTGACCTTCATACTTCATTAATTGCATTAATATTTACAAATTTTAATATGAGCCATAGCATTTACGATATTATAATTCTTTATTTGCAGCACTAATAATAACTTATTTATCACTCCCAATGCAAAATTGAAAGTTTACACTAAATATAAAATTTCATTAACTTCAACCTTTTCTTATGGAATGTTCCATCTTTTATAATATATTCTAAAACATAAATAATAGCAGAAAAGTTTAAAATAAAATTTATCAAAGTATCATAATGTGAACTCCAACGAATATCACTTGGAATTTTAAACTCAATTTCTTAATTTATACTATGTTCACTAAGAATTTTATTATTTTTAAGTATTTCTCTAACTTGAGCTTTTTTTTTTCTTGAAACATATAATAATGTTTATATAAACCTCCAACAACATTCAATATATCAGAAATCAAACGAAATAATGATACAACTTAAATATATTCCTTCGTAATAGCAACAATAGTAAGTTGAAGTTATGAGTAAAACAGTGGACATAACAAGAGTTTTTATTCTTATATTTTGGACAATAAAATAATAAAAAATCGTAATTATAATGGTAAAAAATATCAGCACCAATATTTTTAGCTTCATATTAACTTTATGTGGGAGATAACTAGGGAGAATGAACTTTAGTACTTGGGTTTTATTTTCTCCAATTAAATGTTTGTTATTAAAAATCAAAATTTTAGTACTTTATAGCATATATTTATTTATTAGGTATATATATTTTTTAATTAGTCAATTATAATTCATATAAATTTATTTTTTAGTACTATTTAATTGCTTTTTACTTATTTTTTTTAGAGAAAGTATATATCAATAATATTATAAATTTACATATTATTATATGAATTTTAAAAATTATCTCGTATAAATGTGGGGTTTCGCCACTTATTTCAATTAATCTCAACAACTATTGATCATTATAACATACCAAGACACAAGAATTCAACTTCTTCATGTGAAATATAACATAAACTAAAACGCAGAAAGCAACTTCAGACTTTAAACCCCATATATATATATATATATATATATATTCTTGTTATATATATACATTATTTTAAAAGTTTGATTATTTAATCTCTTAATAAAAAAATTAAAAATACTATTATTACACCACTTAGTAGGAGCAATGTCAACATAGCTGGCTGGTGGGGATATCAACCCCACAGGCCACAGCCTTGAGCCTCCCCCACTTAGCTTTCTTTTGGCATTCTTCGTTGGATCTCTCTTCGAGGCGTTTGGTATTGTCGTTGGAATCTAAAAACAGTTTTAATTTTTTTTTTTAATTGACTGATTTTTTTAATTTTTTATAAATTATTTTTTTAAATTTATTTTTAAAAAAATATTTACTTACATACTTTTACTAAAAATAATTTTTAAAATTAAAAAAAATTAAAAATATAAAATTTGTTCAAAAAAATATTTTTTTCAAATACAATACCAAATAAAGCCTTCGTATTTTAACGTTAGTCAGTTGGCATTCTATTTAATATTTGGTTTACTAAGAAATTAAATGAATACTGTAATTATATCACTCTACAAAGTTTTTATTAGAATGACTTTATAAAGTTAATATTAATAAATAGATATAATTCCAACTCAAAAAATTAATAAAAATAAATAAATTTTAAATAAAATAAGGGGTATTATATAAATGTAGTGGTGTTGTATAGTAGTAGTAGGAGGCAAAGTGTGAATCTGTAAGAGCATCTCCAACTCACATTAATTTGGTATAAAAAATTGAATGAGATAAAAATAGTGCAATTCTAATTGGACATTAATTTGGCATAAAAAATGGTATATGACACAATATTACATTATATTTGGCGTGCAAATGTAGTTACGCCATTTTTCTTTTTATAATTTTTTATTTTATTTTACATAATAAGATGATGAAAATGAAGAGAGGAGAAAATGAAAAATAGAAAAAGAGAAAAAATAGGAATATTAATAGAATTTTGTACTGTAGAATATTTTTTTTAAGGTATTATAGAGTAGAATAAATTTACTGTAAATATATTAAATTAATATAAAATTTACATGTACTAAATTAATATAAAATTTCCACTAAAATAGTATTTTGGATTAGGAATGGCTGAACAGCCAAGATGCCCCGTACAGAATACAGAATAAACTCTCTTCCAACTTGCAGTAGCAGACAACAATTATATTGCTTTACAGCCCACACAAAAATAATACTAAACCAGAATAATACCTCTTTCTCTCTCTCTCTTTTCTCTTTCTTTCTCTTGTTCATCCGCATCATCATCTTGATATATACTGTATATCTTTCTTTTGCTTCAAAGTTCCAAACTTTTTTCTTTTTTCCTTCTGAGGGATAATGTATATTTTTATGAAATTTCAACTCGAAACATCAGAAGAATAAAAGGGTAGGCCTTGGCTGTACATTTTTTGTGGGTTTTTGTGTCATTTTTGTGGGAGTTATGGGTTTTTGTTTTTTGAGTTTTTGGAGTGGTTTGGTGGATGGAGAGCTGTAGCAGTAATAAACTCAAACCCCCACCCTGAGAGTTGTCGGCGCGATGTCTCTTTCTGTCGGCTTTGTCTGTATGCAACGGTGATTCTCTCAATTTATTTATTCAAAAGTACAAGCAGGAGATTGATTGATTGATTCTATTCATTCATTCATTAGTGTTCCATTTCTTTCAGCCCTGCAAGCTGTAAACTCTCTTCTGGTTCCATCATTCTGGACCTTTCCTTTTTTTCACATGCTTTGTCTATTTGACACTTGCAACTTCACGAATTGCCCCTGATCACAACTGGGTTTACCTCGTTTTTCCTCGATTTGATTTTATCTTTCTGAAATTCTTTGCTGGCATTTGGGATTGGGAGTGACAGAAATCAGGGGTTTTGGTTTTCAATGTGGGAATGTAGGTGAGTTTTGATTTTGGTAATTGTTGTATTATTAGACTAAACTGATTTTCTTTTTGGCAAATGAATCTGAGGTGTTTGGAGATCTGGCTTCATTATTACTCTGAAAATACAGGTTTTAAGATTTCAGATGATACTTCTAATCTATCTTTTCATTTCAAGCATTTTTCAATTTTTGTAGAATTTTATACATTAGTGCAATTCCTTTGTATTAATCTACATCTGCTTGCATTTTTTTTTCTGGATTGGATTTAGACGTCGTATTTGATTAATTAGTTGCCATTTGTCTCTAACTATAATGCTGATGGGTTCTTTCTAACGGGCATTTGTTATATTAATGTTTGTTTCTTTGCGGCTCCATCCTGTTGGGTTGAACTTTTTGGCGCAGTTCACTTGTATAAAATTGCTATTTTGACTTCTAAGATGAACTTTTAGGAGATTAGACTCCTATATTACTAAGAGAATTACTAATTCCTGAATCATTATTGCCATGACTACTTGTCTTCATTAACCATTTTTTACATGGAAGTTAAATGGATTAAAACGTTGTTTCCTTTTAGTATACACGTTTTCTTTTGCTTTTGAACTGTTTTTCCCTTACTGATTTTAGTTTGCTTGATTATGGTGTCTTTTTGATCCAGGTTCCATGTATGTTTTTTCATATTTCAGTAATACTTTATTGCATAGTTGAAGTGGTTCCCATACCAAATGTCAAAGACTCTTGCAGCCATATTAGGAGGTGCTGCAGGAGTCGTGGCATTGGTGGGGATAGTTATCTTTCTTATATGGTTGTACCTATTTCACAAGCGGAGTGTTTCAAGAACTTCTGAGACAGGGTCATCTGATCCATCTTTTCGAGGTACCATTTATATCATACCTAATTGATGGGGTTTCAAAAGCTAGGAATTAAGCATTTGTAATGATGGCCTAATGATTGTTACGCCCTTTTATAAGAAGGAAGACATGTTGGGGTTGAGTTGTCTCTACGAGAAGCAAGGCGTTTTCAGATGGAAGAATTGTCCCTTGCTGCAAAAAATTTTAGTGACAAGAATTTGATTGGGGTAGGAAAATTTGGGGAAGTATATAAGGGTTTACTTAATAATGGGATGCTTGTGGCAATAAAAAAGAGACCTGGAGCACCTAGTCAGGAATTTGTTGACGAGGTAATCATAACTTTTTGCATGATTGAGACTAAAAATTTGTATTCTATGAATTGCCTGATATTTCAAAATAACTCTTTTCTATTATGTGAGGGATCCCCGGAAGTACTCTACTTTCCTTTTAATGTTAATACTAGCTATAAAGAGAAGTAAAGTATATGCTATGCTATTCTTCTTGACAAACTGTCATAGCAAATGCAAATTGTTGGTACATAAGGTATTCAACTGTTTTATTTCTTGCACTTGAAATTAATTTATATCAGCAAAGGTTGTGTTGTAGTTTGCAGCCTCCTATACACTAATTTGGCTTAACAGAACAGTTTACTTTTCCGCATTATATAGCATTAATCTTTTCCACAGAACAATTACAATGTATCTTCTGTTCCACTATTTTGCATATGCACATCATTTATCTTGTACTTATTTTTCTATTTGTGAGCATGGTATATTTTTCTTCTTACATCCTTCACAGTTTGTCTGATGGGATTGAGCCTTATTTCAGGTGCGCTACCTTTCACCTATTCGGCATCGGAATCTTGTTACTCTTTTGGGCTACTGCCAGGAAAATAATATGCAATTTCTCATATATGAGTATATACCTAGTGGAAGCGTTTCCAATCACTTGTATGGTAACTCCCTTGCCTGTCACCATTTTGTGTGGGTGAGTTATGTGTTCTAAAATATATTCATGAATCTGATACATCTTCCTTGTGTCTCCCCACTTGGAACATGAATTTAATATGTGAACTGTTAAGTGTTCATGTATACTATGCAACATATAAATGCCCAATATTATCAGTAAACAATGCCTTATGTTTACAAATTCAATATCCTGGATATTTTTATTTTCATGCATCTTAAAACTATGAGTTTTCTTAGCAGGACCCAGTCAATATTCAGATGGGAAGCTAGAATTCAAGCATAGACTCGCAATAGCCCTTGGTGCAGCTAAAGGTGATCCTCTGCAAAATCAGTGAGCATTTTGGCTTTCCTGGTATTAGTTTTTCTTTTCTTTAGGCACAATTTTCAGCTCAAAAGGAAAAGAAAAGTAAAACTGAATATCAATTGATTTTTCAAAATTTTCCAAGTATGGTAAGACTTGAAACTAATCAGCGGCCATTTCCCTCATGAGTGAAGGATCTTGAAATTAAGATGCCCCTGATATATATTCAATTTTCTGCAGGTTTGGCTCATCTTCACTCTCAGAGTCCCCGTTTGGTACACAAAAATTTCAAAACAGCCAATGTTCTTGTAGATGAAAATTTTATCGCCAAGGTTGCAGATGCAGGTTTACGTAATTTTCTGGGCAGAATTGATGTTGCGGGTCCATCTTCACAAGTGACAGCGGATGAGATATTTCTTGCACCTGAGTATAGCTCCGAACTTTCCATGTTTTATCTAGATGTTAAGGTAATGTATTTCTTCACTTTAATTACCCAGCTACAATCATGCATGCAGGGTGAGAGAATTCAGACGATTTTCTGATAGAAGTGATGTATTCAGCTTTGGAGTATTCCTGCTGGAGTTGCTTTGCGGCCGGGAAGCAGCAGAATCAAAATCTCCAAACTCCAGCCAAAACTTGGTTGAATGGGTATAGTACAACAAGAAAAGTGTAATTCTTCGCAAGGAGGATAATGCATGATGTGCCTATTGGAGCAACTTTTGTTTCCATTGCATTTTTTCTTAACAACATGGGGAAATGTGGAGCATACTTATAGATGGATGGAATTAGATATTCTGGCTCTTTCTATTAAGTTTATCTCCAAGTTTAATTACTATAAATATGCACTCACTTGAACACATTACGTATAATTCTGTGTGCATACCAGTGTATATCTCAACTATACCTTTCATGCTTACAAGTAAATAGCTGTTTGCAGAACTTCATAATGCAATTTGTTTCTGGTAAAATTCTAGGCTTTCTGGAACTAAAATGTTTCTGGTTTTTCCATATGAAGGTTCAAAATACCGAGGACTACAGCGCCTTTTCTGGCATTGTCGATCAAAGATTGGGAACAAGCTTTACAGCTGAAGGTATGGAGGAGTTCATACAATTGATAGTCCGATGCCTGGAGCCTTCGAGTGAGAGGCGGCCGGCCATGAGTTGTGTGGTTATGGAACTTGACCGGATACTTGAGAAAGAGATGACATTAACTACAGTCATGGGGGAAGGAACTCCAACTGTGACTCTTGGAAGCCAGCTTTTTAAAGCATCAAAATAAAACAACTTTGTTTACCTCCAGAAATGTCATGAGTGTGATTTTTGTTATACTTTCAATTATTTTTTTGAAATAGCAGAGAAGAAATTCAGCTGTTTGCTAAGTGTATAAAAGAACAGCAGTATTATTTTTTCATTATTCTTTTTCTTTTCTGTCATAAATGTATGTGAAATCTTGCTGTAATCCGTTGTTTGTTGTTAATATCGAAAGAAAAAGTTGAGATTGGTGTGCTATTGAAATTCTCTGTTTGTTCTTCCATTTTATTTCACTAATGATCTTTTTCCCAAATATGATAATTTTATTATAAATTTTTAAATATTATATATATATATATATATATATATATATATATATATTTCAAATCTAAACTTACTATTTCTTCAATTTGTTAACATGAAATTGATTACGTTAACTTTTTTTTTTTATTACGAAAAATTGTTTTCCTTATATGAAATATTTTGAGTTTCTCTATTATATTTAATAGATGAAGTGAGTAATTTAATATTACTGGTTTCGTGCATATGGTGTGTTAAAATTATATATTTTAATTTGTATCTTTTTTATATACAAGAACTGTCCTTTTTCAGCTTCTTGCAAACGACAACGTTTTTTTTTAGGTTATTTTGGTCAGAGCACTATCCATACTACTAGTGTCAGTGGATTGACTTTTAATGCATAGGTAGATTATTTTAATTATTAGTGAAATTTTAATTTACATTAAAAAAAATGTAATCATAAACATATTTAGGATAGTTTAACTTTAATATTATATGAATTTGAAAATGAGTAGGGCAATTTTTTATGCAAATGCTAGACTTACGGACAACCCTAAAGATGAAAATTGTTATACCATGTACTTTGCCATGTAGCTGTATGCATTAAAGATTCATTCGCATGTGGAGCAATATTAAAAAATCGTTAGTTATAATTTTTTTGTTAAACGACGTTAAATAATTCTAAATTTATTATTTAACAACTATATACTTATTACTATATAATTATAAATCTATTATTTAATAATTGTAGATTCAAATATGAAATTAGTTACTAATATGCTCGTGCTCTGCACAAAGAATAACCAATATGTCATATATTGTATGAAGTAAATATGAAATTAGTCATCAATAACACTAATGCCTTGTATGGAAAACAAACAACACATTATGCATTACATGGAGCAAATATGAAATTAGTCATCAACATACTCGTGTCTTGCATGGAGAACAACTAACACATCATGCTCTCGTGATACTCATTTTTCATTTAACAATTATAAATTCATTATTTAACAATTAAATTTTATCTAAATTTTTACAAATCAAACTCTCAAAAAATCGCATTGTCAACTGAAAATATATTCATTCATTTATAATTAACACGAATCACGAAAAAACAAATCCAACATAATAAAAGAAAAAGAGAAATTGAATAGCATAAGAACGAAGAAGTAGAAGAAGTAACGTTAAAGTTAAATTAAAAAAAAAAGCCGCGTGTATAAGACCCTGGCCATGTAGCTATATATGGTTGATGGGCCTAAAATTAAACTAATCTCGGGTCAAGGCCTTCTGGATCGGATTAAGAATCGGATTTACTGGAGGCGGGTAAACAGGTATGACTTGAATGCTTGTTCTGACCAACATTGTCAACGGGGAAGAAAAGGAAACAACTCCATAGCCTGGAGAAATCTAGTGGCAGCAGCAGATATGATTGTTCGACAAATTGTGTAGAGCTCATGTTTCTTCAATCACGATTATATATAACTTTCTATTTCCGCCGCCACCACTGCCGCACTCTGCTAGTGTTAAGAGTGTGGAAACATCTTCTTTTTCTTGAAATTAGTCAAATGCTGCATTGCCTCTCTCTGAAATCACCATCGGCGGCGTCAACTTCCGTGCCAAATTCACCTCCTACAACCATCGATCTCATCCACCCTCCTCTCTCTCAAGGTAAGTTTCGGGTATTGCGGTTTCTTTTTTCTTTTCCTTAACCTGTGATATGTTTGTTAAAATGCCTGAATGAAATGAATAACTATTTATTTTTCTCACCTCAGCTGGAACTTCTACTGATGCTACGCCGGTACAGTCGCCGGGTATTAATCTCAGACGAGAATACACCCTCTATGTTCAATCGAATTCCTACAACGAGATGTACTCTAGGATTCATCAGCAAATTGAAGGGGAACAAATTGAATTTCAATTTAATAATGACGACGAGGATGTTCGCCAGTTGCGTTTGAATCAGGTTCTTCATCCAAATAGAGAAAGTGTGGAAGAGGCTCTTCGCCATGCTAGGCGAAATGTCCTCACTGATCTTGTTTCAAACTACTTTCAGCATAGTGAAAACACTACCCTTCACTGCCTTCACCTTCACCAAAGTGTATTACGTGCCCGTGCTCTTTATGATCCTCTGCATAAGCTGCTTGACGTCCTCCCTCCGGACCCAGACTCCCTTACTCAACCCCAATGCGACTATGCTTATGAAATTTTCCTTCAATTTGATCGCTTTGAGAACCCTTTTCCTTGCACTGACTCTCATAACTTCCAAGAAATTCGCCGCAGCTTTTCAGAACTTAGGCAACAACTAGACCGCAAACTTGTAAAATCTCAGTCCAGAGTCAACCTGGTTCAACGAGCCACAGCTGCCTCTGCCCTCTGCGTCATCGGTTCTGCTGTGGCTGTTACTGTAACTGCTGCTGCAATTGCAACTCATGCTCTTGTTGCTATTGTCGCCTGCCCGTTCTGTGCAGTTGCTAACCTTCCTCGAAAGGTCAACAAGAGAGAGCTTGCCCATGTCAAGCAGCTTGATGCTGCAGCGAGGGGCACTTATGTGCTGAACAATGAGCTTGATACTATTGACCGTGTTGTTGCTCTTTTACATAATTCTGTTGAGAGTCATAAGCTTCTTATTCGGTGTGGCTTGGAGACAGGTAGTGACATGCATCATATTTCAAATGTGTTGGAACACCTAAAGAAAGACCATCTCGATTTCATTGACCGGCTCCAATATCTTGAGGAACATATATACCTCTATTTTAGTGCTGTCAATAGGGCAAGAAATCTGCTTCTACAAGAGATTTATTTATATCAAACTTCTAATTCCTAACCGATTGATATCTACCTTTGGATTCTGTGTAGTTACATAATCATAGTGTTTAAATTCAGTTTTGAGGATCTTGTGCACTCTGACAGGAGATAAAGCCTTCACCTTTTTTTTTTTTAACTGTGAGAACCGGTGGCAGCCATAGCACTTCCTATGCTGAGGGTATAGACATTTTTTAAACCTTTGTGGTTCTGAGGTTTTAACGCATATATATGTAGTACCTGACTTTTTGTTCTGTCATTTGTTCTTATCCCTGCAATGTGTTAAATAAAGATTATTTCCTTAAGTGGGATAGATGGCTCTTCAGATCCTCCTTGTTGATATGCTTTAGGATATTCATCTGATGATTTTCCTTTTCAATTTCGATGAAAGCTTGATTATTTATTCAGTTTCTGTCGCTAGCATCATATACTCACATGTGTTCAGAGTGAAAGTTGTCTGCTTTCATCAATGAAATTGGAGCGTATACGAAGTTGATTTGAACTAGCTGTCATATTGTATTCCAATGGTGGTTTAATGATAATATCAATAACAGGATAACACCAAAGATTTTTTTTTCCTTTGATGGCATTATGGAAATAGAGACTTAATCCTTAGGATTTGTTATTACCTGATTCCTTTCAATGTTTTTTTGTGTTGGCTTGAATGCTAGAATTTGACATGTTGGAGTGGAATTAGCACCTACATTGTATAAAGATTCATCTTTTATAAGTTTCCTTTCATGAGTTGCCTGTTGGTGCAGGAAATCATACTATCGACCTTCATAATTTCCAATGATCTTCAAATGTTTGTGCTTCATAATCTTTTTTGTACATCATCATGGTGCATGTACTAGTAGGGAAGGTTTTACTTTTGAGCCCCTAAATTGGTCGCGTTTATTTCATTATATTCTCGTTTTTTAATTTGTATATTGTTCAGTTTTGGTACTATTATTTCTTAGAAAAAATTACCAAAAAAAAAAAAAATTTCTAAATTTTGCAAGATATCACAATTATATCCGATTCTAAAAATTAAATTATATAAATTTTTATTTTTTAAATAAATATAACTTCGGTAGCATGAAACTAGTCTTAAAACTAGTTGATACTTAGGTAGATTGATCGAATGAAGTAACTAACTACGAATGTGGATTAAATATGCTGACTGGATTAAATATATCTAATTATAATTAGATAATTAGAGTATAACACTTGTTATTTAATTAGCAATTTCGATTCGGATCAATCTACGTAAGCGTAAGGTTTGGAGACTAATTTCGTACTATTAAAGCTATATTTATTTTAAAAATAAAAATTCATATAATTTAAATAAAATTTTTTAGAATAGAATATAATTATAAAATTCAGGGTTTTTTTTTCAATTTTTCCTATTTCTTTTTAAGGACATACTTTCAATTTATAGTGCTTAATATAAAAAAATCGCCTGATATTCTTTTATTATTATTATTATTATTATTATTATTATTTCAGCTCATAAAAAAGTCTTTTATGTGAAGAATAATAATACTTAAGAGTCCAATAGAATACAATAGAAATGTTGGGATTTCATAAAAGTAAATATATAGAGTTTGATTATGTATTTCAATCATGTAATTATATATATATATATATATATATATATATATATATATATAAAGTAAAAAAAGACAAAAAGAAAAGATTAGACAAACAACATCATTACTCATTAGGAACCTATTTGTTTGGTGAGTAACATGTGGTCTTCAGGTCTAATGCTGCGTACCAAATTATGCCCTTCTTGACCAATTATAGAAAAGTAAATGGACAAAAAGGGTAGAATATTTATATAATTACGGGCAATTAAAGTTTTTTCAGTTTTATCTAAAATTTGTAAAAATAATTACAACATTATCAAAATCTAAAAATCATTCTAAAATGTGTCTAGATAATATATTTCTGAAATATTTTCAATATATTTTGGGTATATCTTGATTTAATTTTTAAAAAATAAAATAAAATAAGAAGGATAAAATTGAATTAAAATTCAAAGTATCACGAATTTCTAAACTAACAGTTTTAACTCATTGTTGAGCATTAATTGATTGTCTATATGGTATATTTTTGGAATACCTTTAATATTACCTTGGGTATACTTTAGATCAATTATCATAAAAAAAAAAGAAAAATTGAATTATTAAAAAAAGAAGAAGAAGAATTAAATTGAATTGAATCCAAATTCAAAAATATTACAAATTCTCAAACTAAAAGCATTGAATTCATTGTTGAGCATGAGATATATATTTCGAAATACTTTTGATATACCATAGAAATATCTTGAGATTTTCTTGAATATACCTCGGGAATATCTTGATTTATTTTTCACCAAAATAGAACAATAAAGAAGAAGAAGAAGAAGAAGAATTGAATTGAATATAAATTAAAAGTATCACAAAATCTCAGGCTAACAACATTCATCACATATTAAGCATAAAATTCAATTTATTGTTGAACATTAGGTATATCTTTTAGAATACCTTGGGTATACAATGAGAATATCTTTGATATATCTTGAAAATTTTTTAGGAGAAATTTTATAGAAATACCTTGACTATCTCGGGAATATTTTGGGTATTATTTAGAAATTTCATAGAAATACTTTGATAAAACTTTAGTAATTTTCACAAAAAAAAGAACAACAAAAAAGAAAAAGAAGAGATTACGCAACATTAAATTCTTCACTAATTCATCTTTTCAATTTAAATGTTTAACTGCAAACAGTATCATTAATTTTCAAATAGACTTGCATTGTAACATTTAATTTTCAAAAATATAGAAAAGAAACAAGCTATTCTTTTTCTGTTTATTTTATGAGAAGGTTGCTTCTCTGTCGCCTTGAATAATAAAATTTTGAAGGTTGCTTAGTTTTACAAAATTTCAATTTCAGCTCCAAACATCATCCCCATCCCCCTTTCCTGTTGTCACTTTCTGTTACTACTGCTATAGCAATAGTTTCTTTCATATCAATACCGTTGATATCACAATGTCTCAGATAACAAACAAAGAAAAAGGAGTAAAAAAGAGAATGAGTGTTAAAAAAAATAGACAAAAAAAAAAATTTGGTAAAAATAAACTGTGGTAATTTTGAAAAGACAAAAAAGGTGCAAATTTCTCTATAGGAAATAGAAAATATTTGAGTTTGCCATAATTAGACCAATTATACCTTGTACACGCACAGTAATGGCTTTTTTCCTTTTTCCTCCTATAATAATCAAAATGCAAATCATACACTAAAATCTTTTTCGTATTTTAACTATTATTTCAGAAATTTTGATTGGTATATTAAACTCCTAAATAATTATTTCTTTAAATACAATTTTAATTAGATAATAAAAATAAAATTAAATGTCAAAATTGCAATAAAAATAAAATCAGATCGAAAAATCAAATCATAACAAAATATTAATATTATAGTTCAAAGAAGAAATAATACTTGTGGAGTTGTGGTACCAACTTTAGAGACAACAAGTCAAGATTAAGCAACTATAATTAAACTGACCATCTAATCATTCTTTAAATTACAAATTCAGGAATTATAATTTGCAATTGATCTTCTTCCCATGACTGCCGAATCACTGGATCAGATCATGATCCAGAAAATCAATGGCCTAGATTAGCGACTTCTAATCGAGTTTTTATTTTATTTTTATTTAAATGAGAGTAAGTTCCAAGTGGTCCTACTTTCTAATTTTAAAGACCATTTTTAATATAATAATAAAACTCTTAGTAGCATCTCTATATATAAATCAATATAAATTTTTTTTATATTTTTATGATGCAAATTAAAATTTATTAAAAAGAAAAAGTAAATAACTTTTTCTGTATAAAAGATGAAAATATTTTTAAAGAATATACCAATAAAAAGATATTCATGACTGAATAACTACTAGAAAAATATATTAATTTGGGATTGAATAATTACTATAAAAAAGTTAATAACTTTTATTGTTCTAACTATGAATTTAAAATCTTGTTAAAAAAAAAACTATGAATTAAAATCTAATTGACCCAAGACAGTTAATTATGATCGGATAAGCTATTTCTTCAATTTATAAACTGACTGTACATTGTTGGGAAATTTCAAAGATATTTTCTATTTTTCAATATTTTTTAAGACTCATTTTTTAATTAATTATCAAAAAAACTATTTTTTTTCTCTTCATTTTTGTGTAAAATTATCAGTGCTGAATTAATGCAGAAGCGTGAAAGAAGTAAAAACGTGTACTTTTTGTGCAAGTAAAATATGAACTAAGTTCAATGCTTTAGTTTATAGGCAATGATTTTAAAAAAAATAAATTTTAGAAAAAATTTTATATTTTTAATTTTTAAAAATTTTTAAATTATTTTTAATATAAATAGATAAATAAATAATTTTTCTAAAAATAAATTTTAAAAAATAATTAATAAAAAATTAAAAAAATTAACCAATTAAATAAAAAAAAATTCAAAACCTCTTAACAACCATCCGAATCACCGTAGACGTTGAAAAGTTTGCTATGCTATGCAATGGGACTTCAGGAGTCAAAAACCTTTTCAATTGATTCAAATTTTGTGGTTCCCAATCCCATCATGCCTTCTTTTTCTTTTCTTTTTATTATTATACAATAATAATTTGTTAGAAAATTTCCAAACTCTCAAGTCAATAAAGTGATCTTCCAGAATAAAATTATAACTCTTCTAAAAAAAAAAAAAAACTCTTCTAGAATCAAATAAAATCTGAAACTTAAATTGAATTATATGTATTTTTTTTACAAGAAAAAATAATTTTATTAATTCAAATGAGTAATATATGGATAGAAACTTATATGTAGTTTAGTCTGTTTAGTTAATTTTTTTCTCTATTTTTTTATTTTTGCTTTTCCAATGTGGTTGGCCTTGAAATTTTTTAAGAAATTCAATTATCAATATCAAACAATAAAAAAAATCAAACCAATTGAAATATATATATATATATATATATATAATTTTTATACATTAGTTTGAAATTAAATAAATTAGGAATAGGGGCAACTGAATAAATATAGGGTTTAATTATTTTAATTTTATTGTCTTATCTTCTTCTTTGTTTTTACTTGATATTTGGTTTTGTTTAATTGTAACTATAATATATATATATATTTTTCTAGAAAATTGAGAGTTAGAGTAAAGAAAAAATAAAGGGTGAGATACCTGACAGACATTCAGGTCGAATCTTGGCTCATAGTGTGTTGTTTCTCCGAAGGATAGATATGCTTACTACTCTTTTAGGGTTTAGGGCTAAGTGTTCTCTTCACTAATTTTTGGTTTAAACCTAAGATATTGTAATAATCAATGCATAACATTGTGTTCCTAACACATCCAAAAATATTAATAATAGAATCCCATTTACTAAATTTAACAAAATTCAATGTGGGTTTATGTTATCAAAGTTGTTCAATCCAACATTCAATCTTGAAAAAGAAAAAATATTTAATATTCTCAAGAATTGAGGTGGATGAACACAACAAATAAATATCGCTCTTTAATATTTATCTTATTTTTTAAAATACTTTTTTTTTCTCCCTTAGTATTTTCCCTCACCGACCAATTAAAGAGTGAGTGTGAGAAAACCTTGCATTATTGAAATGAATAATAAAGCTCATTGTTTAAGTAGTAGTCATACATCCAATGATAGATATAGATTGGAATTATTTGAATTATCACAATTATTTAAATGTTGGAGGGGCCTTCTTCTTATGTAATTCTTTATTCTGTGGAGGAAAGAACAATGACAAATTTTCTTGGGCTATGAATTTATGGACAAACAACCCAACTTGCATTATTATGGGATTTATTCATCTTTTTCATTTCTTATATAATTATTAAAGAAAAAAAAGAGAGAATATAAATAGGATAAGATAGAACCATATTTTGTAGATAAATTGCTGATAATATCTATAGAAAACAGCAATTATATATTGGGATTTTGCATTATAAAGCAGACTCAGTCGCCACATTAAAAGTTTAATTAACTGAAGATATATTGTTTTTTTTAATAATTTTTTTATGTATTTTATAGAAGCTGAATATTGAATTTATAATTTTTTATTTTTACTTTGATCATACTAATTTAGCTAATACGAATTAATTATTTTTTATTTTCTATGAAAATATTTTTATTTTTATTAAATATGAACGTTTACCTCAAATGCAAAAGGGATAGAAAGCAAAATAGAAATAAAAATAACACTATTCGGTTTATATTTTTTTTTCTTGGTTTACGCGAGAATGACATCATGACTAAGTCACTTACTGGAGATTCAAATCTAAAATAGTAATCACAAAATAAATTAAACTAACATTTGCTTTTACCAAATAATGATTGACTTACCTTTTCACTTTTAACTTTAAACAAACAAAGAAAATAAAAATCTCCCGTACCATACTCCAAATTTATAAATATTTTTATATAAATTAAATCAATAATAAATAATCTATAAACAAAATATTTTATATGATATTTTTTATTAATTTAATTTATATAAATTTCTCCAATACAATAAGTATCCACCAAATTAAAGAAACTAGAAGGAATGTAAGAGAACCGTAGTGTATTGATACGAAACTCTTTCGATTTAATTAATATAATTATTATAAAATTTTTGTGGAAATATTAGAGTCGTTCCGTTGGATAATTAACTGAGTAAAAAAAAAAAAGAAATGAAAGCACCATACACATTCTCAGTGTACAAAAACAGAAACCCATAATTGCAAACAGACACTCTCTTCAAGTATTAAAAAATAATAATAATAATCAGACTCTGCATGTGACAAACACTCCAACGTTATGTTCAAACCCCCGTGGCCTATGCCGGCCTCTTTTGTCTTCTTCCTCTCTCTCTTTCTCGCTGAACAAGAAGAAGAAGAAGAACAAAAGCAGAAACGGAAAGAGAGAAAGAGAGAGAAATTAGACACCCAATCTAATCTTTTTTTCTTTTTCTTTGCTTTCTCCGGCCATTAATATTCATTGCCTCTTCTTTGTTATCTTTCTTGCTTTTTACTTCATTAATTTTGTTTCTTTGAACTCTTGCTATTCAAGATTCAGATCTTTTATTCCCTTCTTCTTTTTGCCTCCTGCTGCCATTTTTTTCATTCTACTCCGGTGAACTACGGCAGTTGGAAGACAAGGATATGGTTGTTTATTGGTTTCTTTTTGTTGCTTTGGCTTCCTCCTTAGTCACTTCCACATTGGTTGAATCTCTTGTTCGTAATGACTCCTCCGCTCTTCTTGATTTGAAGGCCTCCGTTTCTTACGACCCTTCTCATCGTCTTCGCAATTGGAATCCTATTACTGATTGCTGCAACTGGTATGGAATCACTTGTGATGCTGTTTCTAAGAGAGTTATTACCTTGAACTTTTCCGGAGGTGATGACTCATTCCTCGCCGGAATTCTGCCTCATTCAATCGGAGAGCTAACGGAGCTGAGAACATTGGTACTTTCTCACAATGCCTTTTCCGGTGAGATTCCGGTGAGTATTGGCCTGCTGCAGTTTTTGGAGATTTTGGAGCTTCAAGGGAACAACTTTTCTGGGAAGATTCCTGATCAGATAAGCAATCTTCCATTTCTTTCTTTGCTTAATTTATCATTCAATTCCTTCAGTGATGAACTTCCTGACGGTTTATTTGGTCATGGGGAGCTTCAAATTGTTGATTTATCCAATAATCAGATAACGGGTGAAATTAAAGTTGATAATTCAAGTGACTGTTCGGTTTTGAGACATCTTAAGCTCTCAAACAATCTGTTGGAAAAGAGTATTCCTAAGGAGATTGGCAAGTGCAAGAATCTGAGAACTTTGTTGCTTGACGGAAACATTTTACAAGGTCAGATTCCAGCTGAGATTGCTCAAATTTCAGAGCTTCGTGTCCTTGATATTTCCACTAATAGTATCACTGGTAAGATTCCAAAGGAGCTTGGAAATTGCCGAAAATTGTCCGTCTTTGTATTGACTAATTCAAGCAATTTTGTTGGCAATAGTAATCCTGGCTCGGATGATCAAAATAGCTTAGAGTTCAATGCTTTTGAAGGTAGTATTCCTTACGAGATCTTGATGATTCCAAGCTTGCAGATTTTGTGGGCACCCAGAGCAAATCTTGTCGGACGGTTGCCTGCCAATTGGAGTGATTCGTGTTCGCTTCGAGTACTTCATTTAGGCCTCAATGCTTTTAAGGGTGTGGTGCCAAAAGGTTTAGGAATGTGTAAGAATCTTACGTTCTTGGATTTGAGTTCTAATTATTTTGTAGGGAACCTTCCTGTTCAGCTGCATGTTCCATGTATGGTGTATTTCAATGTCAGTCGAAACAATATGTCTGATACTGTTCCGAGTTTTGGGAAAGGCAATTGTGATTTTAGTATCATCTCTTTTAGTCAAGATCATCATGCTTTGCAAATGGAGGATGTGCAGATTGCCTACTCAAATATTCCAGTTTGGGGTCCTCAGATGAGCATCCCTTCGGGGTCAATGACAGGGGACTTTGTCATTGTCCATGATTTTAGTTGGAATCAGTTTGATGGTTCACTGCCCTTGTTCTTGGCGGGTGGCGAATACGTGTCCGCTAGGAATAGACCTGTATACAAGTTGTTTTTAAACAACAATATGTTTGATGGAGCTCTTCCTAGCAAACTTGTCTCAAACTGTAGCAATATGCTGAGTCTTTCTGTGAATTTGAGTGCAAACAGAATTTCAGGTGAGATAGACGGGTCATTGTTTCGCTTTTGTTCACAGATGACTCAGTTTGAAGCTGCAAATAATCAGATTGGCGGTTCACTGCCTCCTAGTATTGGCAACTTGGCGATGCTTCAGCATATCGACTTAAGGGGAAACAAACTGTCAGGATATGTGCCTAATCAGTTAGGGAACTTGAGACATTTGAAATCAGTTCTTCTTGGAAGGAACAATGTATCAGGGCAGATTCCATCTCAACTTGGTCAGTTGACTTCTCTTACAGTTCTTGATCTGTCTCGTAATGCTTTCGCAGGATCCATCCCAGAAAATTTAACAAATGCCAGCAATCTTGAAATTGTTTTACTAAACAACAATTCGCTTTCTGGGGAGATACCCTCATCTTTCTCAACCCTCCTTAATCTCACTGTCTTTGATGTTTCTTTCAATAACCTATCTGGTCCTATACCCGATTTTCAATTCCCAAGAAATTGTAATTGGTTTGTTGGAAATCCTTTACTGGACCCATGCCTCGATTCATCACCTGACTCTTCATTTGATTCTAATGAAGGTGAAAAATGGCTCAAGCACAGAAATAAGAGGTTTATAGTTGCAATGGTAACTTCTGCTTCTGTTGTACTAAGTTTTTTCTTGGCGGTAGCAGTGGTCAGCTTTTATAGGAAGAGAAAGTTTAGTAGACTATCTAGCTTGAGCGGCAAAGTTGTGGTAACCTTTGCAGATTCTCCGGCGGAACTTAGCTATGACGGTGTAGTCAGAGCAACTGGGAATTTCAGTATCAGGAACCTGATTGGCACAGGTGGTTTTGGGTCAACATACAAAGCGGAATTGGCCCCAGGTTACTTCGTAGCAGTAAAGAGGCTGTCCTTTGGCAGATTTCAAGGCATTCAGCAGTTTGATGCGGAGATCAGAACACTGGGTAGAATTCGACATAAGAACCTTGTGACTTTGATCGGTTACTATGTGGGAGAAGCTGAAATGTTTTTAATTTACAATTATCTTTCTGGTGGAAACCTGGAAACCTTCATTCATGAAAGGTCAAGCAAGAAAGTGCAATGGTCAGTGATTTACAAGATAGCTGTCGACATAGCTCAAGCCTTGGCTTACCTCCACTACTCGTGTGTGCCCCGCATACTTCATCGTGATATTAAGCCTAGTAACATCCTGCTGGATCAGGAGCTCAATGCCTACCTATCAGACTTTGGCTTAGCTAGGCTTCTGGAAGTTTCTCAGACCCATGCCACAACAGATGTAGCAGGCACATTTGGTTATGTTGCGCCAGAATATGCAACCACTTGCCGGGTATCTGACAAGTCAGATGTTTATAGCTTTGGCATAGTTCTGTTGGAGTTGTTGTCAGGCAAGAAATCCCTTGATCCGTCGTTTTCTGAGTATGGGAATGGCTTCAATATTGTTGCTTGGGCCAAAATGTTGATCAAGGAGGGACGATCTTGGGAGCTCTTCTCTATAGAATTGTGGGAATCAGGGCCTAAGGAGAATCTGTTGGGAATGCTAAAGCTGGCTTCAGCCTGCACAGTGGAGTCGCTCTCTGTGCGGCCATCAATGAAGCAAGTCCTGGAGAAATTGAAACAGTTGAAATCATGAAAGCATTTTGATTTTCTGGTCCAGGACGGTGATGGGAAGTTGAAACTGCTTTTGTCTGCAGTGTATTATGTGTCTTGAGGTGAGTTCGTTCATATCTAAAATATCACTTTTATATGGAGATTTTTCTTTTCATAAGAAATTGCACATAAAGAAAAAACTTTTGAGCTTAAATAACTCTACCGAGCAGTTGTCCTTTCTCTCTGCAAATGTCTTTTTTTTTTCTTTTTTTTTTTTGTCATTATGTTGCCATGTGAGCTACAAAATACAAATCATTTCACCTTTGGATTTGATTTGGTTGTTAACAGAGTACATTCGGGAACTTGGTGCTGCTTGAAAAAACATGGTTCAGTGTCAAGTCCAAAATTATGGTTGGAGGAGGTCAGCCTTCATCTCTATCCTTTTTAATTGTATCAATTAGTTTCGGACAATAAACTTTTTCATCCATTCAGCCCTCATAACTAAACTATATACCTATTCCTTTCATCTTTTGGCGGAATCAGCTTGCAGCCCGTTGAGGCAGGGAAGGATATGAAATCCTCAACTGAGATTGTTCTGCACAAACACAACCAGTTGGCTTATTGGACGCTGTTAGTTTGGAACAAGAAAGTTGAGAAGATGAAAGAATTACTCAAGGTTCAGGATTTTTCCCTGTGACAGAAAAGCAACGCAGAGAGTATGGGTATAGAAATTATGTGATCCTGTTCTCCATTTGTACAAAAGGGTTTCTGGTAGGGTCCATTGTTGACAGGGTATGGGAGGCACCTTATACAGAAAAATAAAAATTACTCAATTTTTTGTCTGTTATGCAAATTCTGTTGCAGATTGCCATGATAGCTGAATATGGCATGCATGGCTGCTTGCATGATTGAAGCTAAATTGAGAAGTCTTACTATCTATTATTTTTTGTGCAAACATGCCTTTCTATCCATTTGTACACAGCAGGTATGATCTACATACAGATTATAAAGATTTAATTTATAAAATTTTCAGTAAATCGCAATTGAAAAAGTATGTACATATTTGTGTTTTTCTGGTGATTGGACTAATTTTCAAGCTTTGCAGATGAAATAGCTAAAAATCGTAAAAATATGAAAATACCACATATATAACTTCATGAAATTAAAAGAATTTTCTAAAAAAAAATTAAAACAAACATGAAGGTCTTGGATTAGTTTGGTCATTAGGCCTTTAGTAGCCCAAGTGATTAAATGTCCATCTCCTTCATAGTGCAGAGCTTATGGACCTTCTTCCTCTTTCAGGAAGAAAATCAACATCAAGCCACAGCATTATGATATTACACTTGGGAAACTGCAAAAGGTATGAGTGTTCATAATTTACAAATATTGATAGGTAGTTGAAGTAGAAACAGAGCAGAAAATAATAAGGTAGAAGCATGGCTTGTGCACGGAAAGGTACTCATCGGTGCAGCTGTCAACTGAAAAAGCAGCTTAACCTTAATAGATCTGCAAGCCAGAGATTTCAACTAAATACAAATCATATGCAGAAGCCAAGCACACCTTCCAAAGACAGCATCAAGAACTAACACCCTGATTTGCCTTAAGAACTAGCTCTTCGGTTGTGGTTCCAATAATCTCATTGGCACGTTTTAAACCCACGCAATAATACCGTCCAAGACTATCCTGCATTCACACATGTATTTCAATCAAAAGAAAACGTACATAACAAGCGAAATATTGCACAAAGATCACATCAATTTGTCCAAAGACTAGTTTACAGCCTTTTATTAACATGCTCCACAAATGAGGACAGACCCTAAAAGCACCAATCTTAGAAGCCTGCAACAAATGTTCTGCTCATTCTTCCACTGTATCTCTATAACTATTAGCCCCATCATCATTCAGATGTACAAGATTCATTACAATGTGATTGCGTGCACATGTTTCTGGTTCTATGAAAAGATGATGAAAACCAATCAAGCATCATCTTTCAACAACTTTAAGCTGATATGCAGATCCCCCCATTGAGCAAAATGGAAGGTTATCAACACAAATATGATCATTTTGAGGAAAGGCACTCACAAAATCATGGACAATTCACTGTGTTTATAATTTTGGCTGACATAAAATTGCATATTCTAAAAGTTTCTCACCCGAGCTACAATGCCAAGCTTCTCTAACTTATGAACTGCATCATCCACATCAAAATTACAGCTCTCCCCAAACTCTTCTTGAATTAGTTCCTCACATCTCAGATCCAAATCCTAACACACAATGTCATAAAGCTGTATATGAGTAACGCTACAAGAACTTCAAATACAATGGAAGAGAAAGAAGTGACAAAGACCTGCATAGTAGCTTTGCCTTGTTCCATCAATATAAAGAATGAAACTATAACCTCTTTGACCTGAAATGTTAAGTTCATTAAAAGTCAACAATCTGGCAATGCACAACAGAAATAATTGGCATATAAATCTCTGCATAGTTTGTTCAACTATGAGAAATGTATATAGTAAATTCAACTAAAACACAGTAAAAGGTCGGCATAACATAGTAAATAAAAAATAAAACATCGAAGCTTGACTCACTTCCTGTTGAATGACATCATCACACAGGTGAAGAAGAGTTCCCCTTCCACTATCTAATTGTTTGTCATACATGGACTGTGTGATTAAACTCTGATATGCAGCCAAATTTGCCTGAAACCTGCAAAAGGTTGAAGAGATGGCAGCCACATTGTTAAGTGATGGCTTTCTTTGTTTTGTTTTGTTTTGGACCCCACTGCCAGGGGAAGAGGCCCACCTTCCTTCAAAACTGGACAAAATATAAAAAAGAAAAGAGAGAAAAAGACAGCGAACAAAAAAAAAATCTAGACTAAGAAATAAGCAAGCAACTAAATATACACAGCCTACAAACGGAAAGCAGCAACAAATGCAAAAGATGGCTGGCTGAACACAATTACGACTTTTTTTAATCAAAAATTTTCCTTCTACAAATGATGCGCAGCATTATCAGATTTGAAGCTTAGTAATAACAGATCAATATCCTCCAACTGCCAGTAGGCATAATGCAAATTATTTCCTCCCCTACAATATTTCCTTAGTTAAGAAATAAAGGATAAAGTCAGGGATTTCAAAAGCATAGAATATTACAGTGATTTTAATGGGATAAGAGGAGAAAAAACAAGAGGTGTTGACAAATACACATGTTACATGCAATATTTTCAAGTGTGACAAAAATGAGAAATTATTTGACGAGGCCAATTTATCAAACAAAATTTTCTCAGTGGACCATCCACAATCAAATATGCAGCATGGATACTGCTGACCATCATTTCTAGATACACATGAAATTCATAATGGACAAAATGTGAGTGAGTGCATGTTCATGTGCTGGTGCACAAGCCCCCACATCTGTGCGTTCTCACAAGCATACACACACACACACAGAACGAGAGGTAGGAAAAGAAACTTAACGTGAAGTATGTCTTAGCAATGTAACCAATCACAGTGGAAAGAACAGCGAAGATAACCCAAAGATCAGCCTTAGGCATCTCAATTGAACCAACCACAGCAACCTGCAAACAAGAAACAATAAGTGCATTTTAAAAGGATAAATAAAAGGCAAAGAACAGTGAAATGAAACTTCATAACTTTTAACTGACCAGCCCAACTACAGCAGAACCCAGGAATTTGACCCAGTCCATGGGAGTTAATCCAGGATTTTTCTTTTCAGGCTGTCACAGTGTAAAAGTTCTTTAACACCAGGTCATAATTTGGTATGGAAGAAGTACAGACACAAACACACACAGAAAGGTGACCAAATCTCACAAGAACTATTTCCATGTCAGCCATTGGTATATTCTTGAAATGCTTCACATATATTCCTCGTTCTCTTTTTGATTTGCAACTTGCTTTCCTGGAAAGTAGTCACTCTTTCAATCAGTAAATTTGATTTTCATCTGAACATTAAAAACTTAATCTCGTTGCTCAATGGTTCAAACAACTTCAGGCATTCCCCCTTCCCATAAATATCCTCAACTCATGAGAGAATCAACAAAAGATCTTTGTCTAAAATGCAAGAGAAGAAACCCTGCCAAAAGAGCCCTCAATTTCTTGATGTTCAAATACTGATAGATAGTAGATTTCATTTATCATATAATATGCCCTTCTGATAAAAACTGCCATCAAGATGTGCATATAACTACATATGACTATAAAAGACAATATCAGAATGCCACTGATTAGAAAAAAGAAATACTAAATCATGACTGAAGATAAGCATTACCTGTAAACAACTATTATCCTATCAAATGTAGGTTCTTGGATTGTTGTCTTGCTTAGCAAATTCTTAAAACTGGAACACAAAAGAATGTCATTAAGTAGCAACATTGCAAGAGATTCAATTGATTTCTCACTTCATATGACTATTCCTAAGACCAAGTTTATTATTTGTATTTGCTGTTTTCGCCAATAAAGATCAAACTATTTACAAAAAGGTGCATAATTAGAACTCATACACGGAACAAAAACTTGAAAAAAAAATCCTATGTAACAAGTTATTTAGCAAAATTAAGAAAGAGTAGCATGATGAGAGAACACATTTGCTCAAATAATGTTCTCTTAAGAAATTCAAAATGCTTTCAGTGGTTCAACATTGACTTGTCAAAGAGGTAGAATGTTAAATCTTAAATACCAAAAAAGATTCAAAACTTTTATGCATGATATCAAAAGCACACTAGGAATTCTTGAACAGCTTAGACTGTTCACACATACAGATCCAGTTGCATAGTACACAGCCTTTTACAAAGCTAAAATAATAAAGGCGAAACTCATTATGAAAAAATAGATACCATTTACCACCTTAGTTCCATATTTTCCAGACGAATCCGTTCCACAGATATATAATTCTGCTCTGCTTCAGAGTTAATTTCATCATTCTTTTTAGGATCTTTTTTCCGCCTTCCACTTGATCTTCTCTTCAAAAGTTTTTCTAGCCTTCAACCATCATAATCCAGGTAAATATGAAAAAGGGGAATTAAATGCCTAAAAGAAAAATGCATCAACACTTCAGAAGGAAAAACATTACTGTTAAAATTAATATCCAACATAATCTTTTTTTTTTTTTTCAGTGACTTCACATTTAGGAATCACATCATCCGCTGAAGAATTGCATTGAGGCAAGCTATGTTATGAACAGTGAAAATGATGAAAATTGATAAATTATCAAGAAAATATGACATTTTAAAGGGCATTGAACAAGTTTCAATAGCATTTAATAACTTAACTACAGATAATTCAACACGTTTTAGATCTTGACTTTCCACATGATATGAGATTATCTAGCAACCAGATTAAAGTTTTCATATTATGGTCAAAAACTACTTACCAAGTCACTCTTAAAATAAATGCCCAAAGACGTGCAATGAGCATGTCCACTTTCTCCATGATAAAATAATCACTTGTCTTATCAATTCCAATTCCACGTCGGAAGATAACGTACTGTAAAATGAAATTACAAAATATGTTACAGTTCTTGGGAGAGAGACCTAATTAAAAAGGGCCATTTTGAAAATCCTAAGATAAATCACCATAAACAAAGTGCTTCATTTTAAAAATTTGACCTGCACCTAGAGAACATGTATTATTAAATAATGACTACACACAACAATCATACAGACAATCGCCTATGTTTAACAATTTGCTGATTCATACTAGACAACATTGATGAAGTGAGTAAACAACAGGTTGGTGGGCAATACTTGGAGAGAAGGGAACGGGATGGTGGGCAATACTTGGAGAGAAGGGAACAGGAGATGCCACCATAAATATTACTGCCAATATTACCGGCACTGTGATTAATCTGGAAATACACTTGAATGCCGGGTCAATTGATTTGGAACTTAGACATTGATGATGATTTAATCTATATGAAGCAGAAAGTTACAGAAAATGGTAATGATATTCATGGGCAGCTAAATCCGCAACCTCATTCCCTGTTACCATGTCTACTATATTACATTTCTAACTTAAGAATAGCCTTTGCCACGTTTTTTAACAATAATGACAAAATACTCTATTTTATAAAATCTTCAGAACTATTTATCAGCAAGAATGTGATATCAAACAGAATTCACTTAGGAGGATTTAGTGACAAGTGCATCAATCAGTTACCACAGTACAAACATAGATTAATATTACAATGCAAGCATAATGAGACCAAACAAAATTAAACACAGATGAATAATGCACTCTACAGAGAGCCAAGAGCCTACTGCTTCACATGCTGCATAGACATGCAGAGGACAGCTAGATTCTAAGGAAACATACAAGACCAAAAACACGAAGTATTTAAGTGGGGCAACATCAACAGAACCAAAATAAAAAGATGGAAGATAATTTCAGGTCCTGGGAATCATATTCCCGTTCAGTTCTCTCCACCAAACTTCAAAGCACGTCAAAAGGAAATAATTACACCAAGCAACACTTGCACCATAAGCATGCCATAAAGTTGTCCAAAGAGCGAAGAGTCTTTTAATGATTAATTTAGTGCAATACCTTGTCAGAAAAATCTGGAAGATTTTCATGAGGATACTCTTGAAAATATTTCTTTAGAATCTCCTTGTCAAGCTACATGCAGTGCAGCAAAAGACATAATATTAAGATTTGAGGAGCATATAAAATAGACATGACATATACACACTGAAGCATAACACACGTCACTAGTAAATACAATTGTGTAACCACTATTAATCGCAAACCTTGGATTCATCAACTTTGATGGGAAGATTTGAAAGGTATTGCCCTGAGACTGCAACATCAATCTCATCATCAGTTGCTATCTTAAAGTTGCTCTTATCCATCACCTGTACAGCGAATACTATACTCCTGAAAATTATATACATATACTACTAGAGTAACAAGTTGCACCTAGGGCACTTTAATACAACAATCGTAGTGAATTGTACAATTTGTTCTCATCTTGCTTTGCATCTTATCAGCACCTCATGTAACTATTAGAATTTCTTTCCCCAGACTTAGAGTAGCACTTTGGGACAAGTAAGAATAAATAAACAAAAAAAAAATCTATATTAATAATATTTAAGATATGGTAAATCAAAATTAATAACCCCAAACCAAAACGTAATAAAGTCTATAAAATAGCAAAAGTTGTTTATTTTTTCTTTTCATTTTTTTAAACTATTCGACTACACATTTCTATATTGTACAGAGCAAATAAGAGATTGAAATTTAAAATATATATATATATTTTCACGTTCCCTAGTGTTGTTGGTCTTCTACAAAGTGTGGGCCATAAATCAAGCATTTTAACTAGTATCTCCTCCAAATCTAAGTAGACACGTAAATAGAAAAATACAAATTTTATAAATAGAAAGAATGAAATGTATTTACATCATTGCAAAACAAATAGAATCTGTGATTTCTAACCTTCATATGGGGATTCATAGTTTAATCCCTTTACTTTCACTGCATAGGAATGAAGTTTTTACATTGAAATATCTAATTATATTTCACTTTTGATGTTAAACATAAAATTGCCCAAAGATTATTTCTTTAGTACATCCAAAAATTTTCAAAAGGACCCAACCTTCTAATACCAAGCAGATACTAACCACTTGGTTACTAGCCCAACATCAAACTGCTACTATCCATTCTACTGCTATGAAATGCTTTCCTTCTAATAAAATCATTCTATGTCCCTATTAATACTGCTGTATCTTCAAAATTTGAGAGTCGTTATTGGGCATTAACTCTCTCCATTACCAATTTAATGATGGCTTTCCTTTTGGTCTCCCAGATTCAGCCACCCTAGAACAGAATACATACAATTAACAGCCATATTACCTGAAATAAGTAAGTTAGGAAATTCTGTTCAAGCACATCAATTTCTTCAGGAGATAGGTTCTGCTGCTGCAATTTCTGAGCCCCAGTTACAGGGTCAAAGAGGGAATATAGTTGCTGCAGACACATCAAACATCCATTCAAATTTTGTAGCCAGTAAGAAATATTATCACAAAAGAATCATATATAGAACAAGAGAAACAGAAATAAATGGAACAAAAAACATGACTACCATCAAATCTTCAAATTGCAGAAGATACCAAGCTCGGATAGTGTACTCAACTCTCTTGGCAAGCTTTAAAAATTCAGCACGATCAGAACTGTGCTCTGTAAAATGTGGGGAAAAAAGAATACTTACGGGCTACGGCCCATTGAGGGATAAAATATGATGCAAAAGGATCCAATAAATAACTGCATTAAAATCTTATACAACAATGACCTAGAAGGCTTTATTGGAATTCTTAGTTTCCCACATAAGATTGAGAAGAAATGATTGAAGCTCAAGTCCTTCATAATTCACTACAGAATAAGAAAAGGAAGCAGGACACGCCAACACAGCCTATTTCCAAATCTGGTGGCTTTTCACAAATTTACAGGCCATGGTGAGAACGTGTTTCACGACCAATATAGTCGTCATAAGCACGAACAAAATGCAAAATCAGAAATTGCTATAGGACTGGGTGGACCTAAATATAATTGAGAAAAAAAACAGGGGGGGGGGGGGGGGTTAGCAACCAATTCATAAGCTGGAATGACTCAATTACACAAATAAAATGAAGCAACCCGGTTTCTATATTTCAAAAAGGTAGATGGCTCATATCTTTAAATAAGCAAATAAAATAAAATCAAGAAAACAAACCCAGCATTCATTCAAAATAGAAGCTAAGGAAATAAGGAAAAAAGCTCTAGTTACCAATGAGGTTGGCCAAGGTCATGATGAGCTTAGGCTTAAGAATTGGAATTACAGATTCCCTTTCCAACCGTATAATTTCAATCTTCTTCTTCTTCTTCTTCTCGTCCATGTTCTTCCTCCAAATCTAAACCAACACTCCTCAAGGGTCGAATCGCAGAGCTGTTGTGGATATATATGACTCCACCAATATCTCCGTGGGTGAAAAGGTGAAGCAAAGAAGATTCGGGAGATGAAAGGGAGGGGACAAGTTTGGAAACAACAAATCAAAACAAAAAGAGAAAAAACAGAAGGGAAATAAAGATTCGTAGGGGAGCAAAAGGAAAAAGCGACTCCACTTCCAAGTCTTCCTCCTCACAGATTAAAAACAGCAGCTCCGCTTAATCCCTTCAAAGTTGATCCCTTTGGGATTACATTTATGGCATAATTCATCAGTTTATGTTCTTTCTTTGCATTATTCGCACTTTCTATCATCACACTGTAACCTACGCGTCCGCTGCGGAGGGAAATTAAATATTTGGATGTCTCTGTCTGTCTGTCGGTCTGCTTGGAACTGTTATTAGCCACACAACACTACGGCACGTGGCTTTTCCTTGTCTTTCAGTATCAGTAGTACTAGTCCACAGCCCCCACCTCACAGGTTTAGCTCTTTTAAGGATACCGATTATGCGTGGAAATATATACGTTTGGTAAAAGTAATTTATAATAAATTAAATAAAAAAAATTAAAATTTATTTTTAGAAATTCAATATCAATTCTAAAAAATCGAAGAGCCTTTCCATTTCATTCTAAAAAATGTACTTATATTTAAAACTACATTTTTCTATTTTCTTCTTTATTTATTTCATGATAAAATTTATATTCTTTTTCTTCCAAAAAAAAAAAAAAAAGTATAGAGGTTAAAAATTAACTTTTAAATGTCTCTTAACGATTTTTTTATTTTTTTCTCTCCTTTTTATTATCTATTACTCCCTTTATATAGTTTTATTAATAAAAAAATAAAATAAAAAATATAATTTTTATAATAAATTAAAATAAAAAGTGACTTTTTTATAATATAATAAGAGTAAAATAGAGGGCATTGTTACTTGTTTCAAACGTTAGCCTCAGACTTTTATCTTTAAAAAACCTAAAATTTAAGAATTTAAAGACGTTAGATGACAATATACGACCATTCACTGTTAAAATTCAAGAATTTAAAGATGTTTAGAAGTGCCTGACAGCATTTTTTTTGCTTTACAAAACCAAGGCACCCGCCCCGCCACTAGATTGCAAACACTAACAAAATCAACTTGTTTCAAGCTGCATCCTGTGTCTGCCTTTGCATGTACCCGTATGTGAGAGAGAAATAATGCAGTTAATAACCAATGCGGGAGCAATTTCGAAGAAAAAGAGACGACCCCTAGCCATTTTTTGTCTCCAAAATTATTGAGAGATGATTTTTCAGTCAATTGAAAAGAAAAAAATGTCACTGGAAACAAAAAATGTAAAAGAAATATATATAATCCACCTACCAAATAGAGATATCAGAATCTTTTGGATCCCTCCTTATCTTTGCCTTCACCTGCTCATCTAAATTCTGGATATATACATGGGGTTTCAGTTGGCTCTTGTATAGGGTATGTACAAAATCCTATCTCGGTAATTATGTGATGGGCTTCTGTAGATCTCTGCACTAACCTCTCAAAATTCTAATTCTCCCACAGAAAACAAAGTCATCAAGTCTTGTGACATGCATCTTGTATTTCACATTTTGATCATAAGGTCTTCCAACCGAGAACACATACTTCAACTTCACCAAGAAATATGAAAATTCTTACTGGTTCCAGGACCTCAAATACGATTTTCCCACTGGATCATGTAACCCTGTATTCTGAGGCAAATTCAGCCAACCCATATCATCAGGCACCAGGGAACTGCTTGCATCACGTCCATTCAAGTAGTCAAGTGGATGGGCTGCTTGTGGTAAAGAATTACTAATCCTAGAAGCAACACCACTTGCCATTTCGTAACTCCTTGGCAACATGAACTGCTCCGTAGGCCCCATAGAATCAAAATGGTTATTTGAGCGCAATTGGTTACACTGGGACAGTACACTAAATAAGCTCTGATCTGTGCTACTTCCCATGCCTTGGCCTGGGACACTTAAACCATCTGTACCATTCCAGCCACCACGAAGTTGATGCTCACCAGAATACCAGTTCTGATTTAACAAGACATCATTATTTAAATGAGGCTGGAGTCGTGCTGGCATGTGAATGGGATGAAGAGGCCAGTCTTGCAGATTGGCTGTTGGCACATGTCCTTGTCTTGGAACTAAGTACGCACCTCCTCCAGAGTAAATGTCTTCTGACATAGATTGTGGCATGTGATTCTCACCATGTCTCTTTTGCCCCTGCTCAAGTGGCAGAGGGGAATGAAGCTGCCTCTGGAGATGCCCAGCAAAATGACCATCTTGCATCAACATGTGTGGAGGTTGGAAACCTAGGCCCGAATGTTTTTGTTCATGATTATAGGATAACATATCCTGGCCTTTGAACAACGATTGAAGTAACCCACTTCGATCATGGTTCTGCGAAGAACTAAAGGAACCATCATCAGATTGCCTGTGCAACAAGTCCATCCCAGATTCTCCTTCACGCACATCAGATTCCAAATCTATCAATTGGGACCGTTGGGAATTATTAACTGGATGTGGGAGTGAAAACTCACTAGTAGATGCATATTCATGGTTAGCAGTCGAATCATAAAAAGAATATGGCATGCTTGTCGCCCAGACATCCCCACTTGAAGAGATAGGAACACCCTGACTAGTGGAAGCATCTTCATTGTTTGCATTACCTGAGTACCCTGATGCATTTGGAGAAACATCATCTGATTTTGACGCGACATGATTGCTTTCTGAATCCATATCAATAGGGTTGATTTCATGACTGCTGCTAAAAGAAGAAATCTGCTGTGGAGACTGATACTGCCGAGAGCCAGAACCCGAATCTTCATCATCTTCCATATATGATTCTTTGTTTCTTGCTCCATTGTTCTGCTCCTCTAGCACAAGTGTTTCATGGCTTTCTTTCTCCCCATCCTGAATAAAACCGATAATAAATCAACAACTAAACATAGAACAAGGTAGATGTTACTGTCCGACAACAACATATACTCAGGTTGACCAAGTTTCTGCTGGACATCCAACAAAATATTTATTTCAGATGCATCCTTAGGCACATATGCAAAAAGGAAAAGGAAAACATTATCAGTAAATGTCTCAAACCTGAAAATTAGAATCACGTTCTCTTTCTCCTAGATCAATCTGATCCTGAAGAACAGTCTCATTGCCCAATATCTCCTCATCCTGAATGGATAAAAAAATCCAACTTAAACATGTAAAAACAGAAGACTACATTCCTATGATATCTGCGGCCATGCTGCACACTTATATGCAGACATGAAATCCTATGCACAAGAAAACCAGGTATCACACCTCGTCAGATTCATCTTCTCCTTGATCATTATGATACCGAAGTAGAGTCTCATGGTTCACTTTCTGCTCATCCTGAAAGGATATAAAGCCAACATGTTCAACACTTAAACAAGGAAGGGTTTCACATTCTCATTATTTATGCTCTCATCCAGTATAATTTACATCATATGCGTCACAAGCACATGCACAAAGATGTATTGCAGAAACAATATAACTTCCACCTCAGATTCATGTTTTCTTGCTCCGTGATTCTGATCCTGAAAAATAGTCTCATCCTCCGAAGTCTCCTCATCCTGGGTGGGTTCACAAACCAACAATTAAACATGTAGCAATAAAGACTGAGTCTATGCAATTTCTGCTGCTGATAAGCACAAATAAATACCAGATACATCGTAGAAGGAGAAATAGCAAAAATTATGAGGGACAGAGTATCAGACCTCCATCAAAGTGTCTAGTTTGCTTTTCAAGTCTTGCTCCAAAGATTTGGTGATCTCCTGCCTCTGAAACTGTCTGTCTCTCCAGCTTTCATATGCTGCAGGAAGATCTATATTTGCTAGTTGCAACCTTCATTTAGAGAGGGAAAAAAAATCCATTCTGAGATGAAGAAAAATAAAGAGTTCTTAATGTACAAATATAAATATTTACTTCACTATAAACTAACCAATGCTCCTGCAACTTCTTCTGTTCCTCTTTCACAAATTCTTCGTACGGGTGTACATGCAGCATATCAAGGTTACCTAGCACACAGTTAAGGGATTTGGACTGAATGCTTTTACCAGATTGTTTCATACTCTTAACAAGTTGGTGTTGCTTCTTGCTTATCTGAAATATCAAAAGCGCATGATCCGCTAAAGCCCGAAAGAATCAACAAAAGTGTATGTGTTATCTATATCTACAAAGCTTAGCAATAGATATGGTGCATACATCACTTTGAGTTACTGATTACTAGAAAATAAATGCTGATGTGGGTAGTCAGCCAAGCATACAAGTATATAACACCTTTACAATCATGTGATAAAAGTCAGAGTATACTAAAACGTAAACTGTGAAGCAAATTTCATTAGGAAAGTGTTTAGGAACCCATATTGACATTGTTCAAAATTGAAGCATCTAGGGAATCTGAGTAAGAAAAAAAAAAGTAGCATAAAGTCCTGCATTTCTTGAAGTCGGGGAGATCACGGGCAGGAAGACAGCTCTTATTGTATTCCCCCATTTAAGCAGCCCATGGCCACTTTTAGAACAAAATAAAAAATTAAGTGCAGTTATTAAATAAGATATATTATCAAATAATCAATAAATTAATTGACGATAAGAATACCAAAAGCATTTTAGGTCATCTTATTCAATTACCTATTAACTTGTAGCTAAGTTATAAGAGAATAAAAATTGCAACAAATAAGATTTTGCTCCTTGGTGATCAATGAGTTGAATTTCTCTGGCTAACTTACTGAAGGTCCTAAATATATCCCAATGTCAATAACAATAAACAAGACGTATTTCTGGCAATTAAGTGAAAAAAATCATTAGTAAGGTACATGATGCCCTTATGGCAATTGATATGTTCCTGCCCTTTATCTCTTTGCTTTCTTTTTTGCGCATTCATGTGTGTTATACATAGCATCTATAGGAAAACAAATCTAAGAAAAGTGATAAATAAAATAAAATAAAGTAAAATTGCTTGGTTCTGTTAGATTATAAGGAGCTTAGAGCATCAGCATGCCAAAAGTTTCCTAGAAATGATTACTGTGACAAATCATCCTCCATGAAGTAGGCTGATAATGCACTGAGCTCCAGATACAAATCAGGAAATTACAAACCATAACAGACCTTTAAGTATGACATATATTTGTCACCATCAGTGAGGCAAATATTACGCTTGTGTAGCTTTTCTCCTTTTCTGGATCTTGCATCATCCGAACCCACCAATTGTTTTCTACTTTTATCCTTCGTAAAGCCTTTTTCATGAATCCTGACAACAAAAGGAGCTACTTAGATACTTTCACAAGTGTATGGGACAAACCAAAAGATGAGAAACTGAGGAATTCTACCAACTCTACAGAAGCAAGCAATTCTTAAGTGGTTAAAAAGATGAGATCATGGAAAACTGCAATAAATGCCACTGCATTGCATAAAAATCAGAAAAGAGAAATGCCTAGAATGCTTAAAATTGAACCACTTAGTAAAACATCGGAACCAGAATAGCAATGTAATACATCAAAGAACCAACACCATAAGAAAAGATAAAAATAAATAAATAATAAAGAGCTTTAAGTCTACAGAAAAGTAATAATAATTAAAACGAAGATGATCATCAGTGGAGAATTACCAATGCATAACTAAGGCCATCTCTCTTCATTAGTTTATCCCCATAAACATTTGACAGGAACCCTCCACAGCACAACCTTCCCTCACCCCAACCTCAAATCCCAAAAAGAAGACTTTATGGCCTTGATATTAAAACATCTACTTGCTTAAGAGAATAATGTAATAGCTGCTTTATAATTTAAGACTCTGCACATGAGCTGAAGGCTGAAGTACCACTAGCAGGTCTTAGTTTAAGTAACATTTAAACTAGCCTAGGAACAACAATCCCACCTCTAAGGAGAAAATGCAAAAGTTAGACACTTTCATAACTTGCCAAAGTAAAAGCTGTTCCAATGGCAATAAGCTTCATCATGGTATGATTTGTTACCTTCTTTGAAATTCTCCACTCTTCATTATTGAACTGTTTTGATTGTCACTGCTACATGCTTTCTCCTCTGCAACCAAGGAGCAAGATTCAGATGTAGCTGCAGCATCCTCATTGAGGTTGTCAATTCCAGACTCATTTGCAAGCGAGGAAATTTGTTTGTCTGCATCCCTTCTTGACCTAATTAAAAATCAATTATGACCAATTTAGGAAGAAAAATAATCAATAAATGATAGCAAACAAAGAACTCAATCCTGGCAACTCATCAAAAGAAATATGAAAATATAACACATGGCTCTCCAGAATTTGGTATCTAAGTGCTAAAATGTTCAAAACTGATCTATGAACACCTAAAAATGTTAACGATATTTATCCCAAATTTAAAAGACTGAAGAAAAGAGGATGTGCGTAGCTGTGTGCATCAACTATAATTGCATCACTAACAATTACAAAATAAAATGCATTCAGTAAAATTCTCAAGACTTGCCTCAGGAAATTAAAAGTTATTACAAGCAAAGCATGACAGAATAGCCATATGAATTAGACATACAGACATGGAATTTACGCATAATGTGGCTCCAGCACAAATATAGCCCTTACATGATTCAAGACTTGAACGGTAAATGAAAAAAAAATTATCCCTCATTATAAATGGAATGCTGTCTTATTCTTATGCTATATACAATAACATGATATAAGTATAAATGACATCCATAGATATAAGGTGTTACAATGAAACCATTAGGGAAATTGTTTGAACACACCTCAAAATGCTAGTAATGATGTATGTTCCTGTGAGAGGAAAAATTAAACTCTTTAATTTTTCTTGTAGTCTCCAAAATATTTTCTTCTCCCAAAATTTTTTGCTTGTCTATATACTGTCTTTTGGAGTCCAATAGATCCAAAAGAAAAATAAGATTGATAGAGCAAAAATTAAGAGACGAGAAAATGAAATGTTGTTTTTTGGGATGGCCATTAAGGCCAATATAAACAAATGTGTGCTGCTACGCGCGCAGCCCGCTTGGGCCTACCTGGCTTGCCAGACCAGCAGGCCGCAAGGGCCCGTTGCCCCTTCCTCCCGAGTGATTTTTCTCTGCGATCCGACCCGAAATAATTCTCCCATTTTTTTGGATCTCATCCAAAGCCATTTTTCACATCTCCAATACATGTGACCTATTAGGTTTCCAGTTATATTGGCCACTTAGATTATCAATTAATTTAAGCAAGTCATGAGCGGTATCTAGCAACACACCATGACCTCCAATTGACTAGAAAGTCAGTGGTTTGACTATGAACCTTTCCATAGACAATTTCTGTGCAATTTATCATTTCACCATTCTATACCCCACTCAGTTTAGAGTATGGACAATGTGTCAACTCTCCCTAGACTGACTACGTTACACTTAGCCCAAGTGATGTTGGATTCTGTCCTTGAGACTAATTTCTCTATTAGATTTGTCACTGAAGACCATTTTTATGACATTTCCACTCTGGCCAAAGATTCCCGAGTAATGTCCCGACAAGTGGCCATGTGTATACACTCCCTCTATTCGGAGAAGTGAATCCTTTGTTGGCTACCCAATTACCTTCAAATACCTCAAACTGTACCCAATCATCACCCTATAAGCAACCTCAATGAGGCAACAAGGAATATAGTCAAAGTATGGAATCAGTATCTAAGATATCCTTGAATACCTCAAATCTAAGAATACTTGCATCATTCCTATGAGGAGACTATCATTGACATTTGAAAAGAATATCCATATGATTGTCTCATAGATGATCATCCAATGTACTTGGCTACTCTAAGCAAGCATCTACAATGTTAATTTTAAACATCTCATACTTATAGATTATGAGATCTACTGTTTGATCCAATCAAGGAATATAACATGTGCTAGTCTATCCGGATTAATAATGTCTCAACTTATTAATCCTATGACTAGGGATAATTTAGATACTAACATGATAAGAATTTCATTATCATGATCTTATCATGATTTCCTTCATACTATGTGCGTCGGGATAATTTGAATCCTAAACTGTGTATTGCACTATGGGTCCATTTGGTATTGAATTTCGAAAAAAAGTTTTTTGGAAAAAAAAAATTTGTATTTTAATTTTTTTTAGGTTTTGAAATAGATGTATTTTCCATAAGCAAGCAAATAGATGTATTTTCCATAAACATGTTTGGAAAAAGCAGTTAATTAAATAAAAAAATTCAAAATCTATTTTTAGAAAACTCAACAATAATATCAAACACTGTCGTTCGTAAACATGTATAGAGTTGATTACATAGTACTAGTAGTAGAGCTAAGGGGCTACAGGGAGACTTGGCCTCCCAAATTCTCTCAAAGCTTTACCAATCTATGCAAATAATAATAAAAGAAAATACACCTTTTTTCTTTTTACCTTTCTTCTTTTCACCAGTTCAACCAAAATTAGTTTATAATATTTTTGGGCACTAGTGAACTAAAATATTAATATCTCTTTATGTCATCATCAAAAAAGACCACTAAAACTAATTAACTAAATTTTATCCATGCATGATAAAACACATTTAATTGTCTATGGAAAATGAAAATGTTAGTTCTAGAATATTCTTGAAAGAAGATTGATAAAAGAGAAAGTATTAGGCTTTAGCCTTATCCCAATTCCCATAGTCATAGTAATTTCATGTGCCAAAAAACCACTGAAACAAACAAAATATTCTCTCCTTAAAGCATTCAAAAACTTTTGACCTCCATCATATAAGACTACAACAATATTCCCAAGTTTTATATCAATGTCAGTAGTGAGCCTAAGCCTTGTGTGATCATTTACAGTTGCTCTATCTTTGCCTATATTTGATTTCTCTTTTTTTTTTTCTTTTGAAGGGTTTATAATTTAAAACTTTATAACTACAGTTTCTTTTCGATTATATAAGCTAGTTTATTATATACAACTTAAAATTTCATTAGCTATCTTTATATATTTGATCTGTTCTACATAACAATAAGTTATTACTGTATTCTAATATCTAAGAATTTACTATACTCATTTATCAATAAAATGATATCTCCTGCTTAAACTACTTAGCATCGTAACTTTTGATGTTAACTTATAAGAATTTACATATGAAAATCATTGAACCATTAGGGAATGTTGTGCAACCATCACAATGTGCCTGTTCTGTTAAAATATTTAACTAGGCAGATAAACACCAGTCTTGATAATTAGTAAGTAAAGACTATCAACCTCAATATCTTCTGCAGAACTTCCTTTTCAGGATCCTTGCTGCTTTCCCAAATCTCTTTCAGCTTCTGCAAATACTTTATCATGCTGTCACGAGAAGAAAGAGAAAATGAAAGTAACACATCATATAGGGTATATGCACCTCTTAAATCAATAGACTTGAATGCATATAAAAAAAAAAGATATGTCCAACATACTCATAATGGTACTTGTGTATCTCAGAGTAGTATGCTTTCTTATCAGCCCTTATACACTGTTCCTGATGAATAAGAGCATCAGGGTGAAGATTGCCTGAACAAAGAGAAGTACCCCTGCAAGCATATGTTCTAGATAAATTATCAAACTAAAATTCAAGGACTTGCATCATACAATAAACCATGGGTCTTCAAAAGACCAGAGAACTGCGCACAATGTTCTTCGATTTTATATTCAACCTGCCACTACTAAATAAACTCTGCACCAATATTATGAACATAGAGGAAAAGAGGAAGCTATGGGAGCTAAAAACCCTCATAGCACATGGAGGAAAAAGAAACCAATTCATCAGCAAAGTCAAAATTGGTAAACAGTAGACACTACCTTTACATGATCAGAAACTGAAAGGAAAAGTATTAACCAGGTTCAACCATCTCATGCCCCTGCTAAGAAGTTTTTTACTACTTTACTTTGTTCAAATGCTAAGAAATTAAGAATCTCACAATTTAATCTACAAAAGGTGAAAGAAGAAGAAATAGCAAGTAAAAAACAACAAAACTTTGCACAGTCTGATATTTTCTCTTGCTTCTTATATATTCAAATAAATACATCTAAAACTAGCAGGGTGGCAAAGAAGGCATTATCCCTCTTAAAAAGAATGGTGAAAAAACCTGTACCACATGCACAAAATTTATAATGTAAGACCCAGAAACAATATAGGTAGCAGCATAGAGAATGAACAGGTAATTCCCCAACAGAGTGTTTACTCAACTAACCAGCAAAGCACATAAATTGATCTCACTTTCATATAAACCATATGTCAAAGGTGTTCAAAGTAATGCCATGCATTCTAAAAGAAAAAACATGGTCTAATTATACTTGCCATTTCATAAAAGGATTCCCAAAATGAAAGTTATCTCCAGAAAGCAGTGCTTGCACAGTTTCTTCTGCATCTGATCCTCTAGGTAGAAACTGCAAAAGATATTTTCTCTCACTTTCTGATAAATGAGTCTGCCAAACCTGCATCAAGCTCCACAAAAAAGCACGTAGCATAAGTTCGCAATGATGAATTATACATGCAACAGTAACTAACAACACCCTTAAAGTAATAGTTACCTCATATGAAAGCACTGCTTTCAGATTCTCAACCTCAAAAATTTCTTGAGGAATAGCAAGAACATCTGCTAAGTTTCCATGACACCGAGGAGCAGGTTTAACAAATGCCTTCAAATCTTTCTGACGTAGTCCAATTTGTTCCCTTTTGGCAACAACCTTTTTTTCTTTGCCATCCCACACAAGAGAAATATGAGACCTAGCATTTAATTCTTTTTTTGGTGATTCCTGTTTTTTCTTTTTGATTTTGTATTGCTCCCAAGAACTGCAACCAGCATTGCTGGCACCATTAAGCCGTTTTCTTCTATGATCAGCGGCCATTGGTATAAGATGTCAATAGATCAGCAGCAATAGGTCATACAGACATACTGATGAGAGTTAAAGGCACCTTTCCTCCTTATGCTAACCAAAGCCATCATTTGAAAGTAAATTGCAATTAGCAAGAGTTAAAATCCACCAAGTGTTCCAAATAAAAGTACAGATCAAACAGTAACAATTAAGTTTCTCCATGTATCAAACAGGCAAAAAGTGAACCACAGCATCAGAAAAAGTATAGGTGCATGTATGTGCATATGCAAAGCAATTATGAGTAAAAAATAATGAAGACAACATAATCACTGTTTATCAAAGTAATGCGATGTTCTATACATTTATTCAAAGTGCATATACCAGTGCACCAAACAAATCATGTATAATCCCAATCATGACTAAAAGTGAACACTTTTAAGGAATCAAAAGACTGTCCCATTAGAGCTACACATTCAAACTATTTGAGACTTGCACTCAAAGCATCAAATGAGACAGTCTGATGCAGTAAAATTTTATGCCAGTAGCAGACATTAATCAACTAGCAAGCGCATAGACATTCTCATTTTTCACTCTGCCAATAGAAGATGAACCAAAGAAATATTATAGAGTTCCAATTATCTGTTCATAGAATGGCAGTAAAATGTCAAAACAAAAAGAATATGACATGATGAGGATTTGCTCAATGCAACTAATAAAGCCCAATGTCGAGTAAAAAATGGTGAAAGAGGTTATTACAAACTTCACAGAACACCCGCCAAACAAAATAAAGATTTATAATTTCAAATAGAGAATCTGAGAGAAAAAGAAAAAGAGAAAACAATGGGCCAACTTTATTCCTTTGCTGGACAAATATAAAAGTCAAGGCACCAGCTACGTCGGTAAATAAATAAACTAACCAACACAATGTCAAAAATTCCCCGCTTATGCAGAAGAATGAGCAAGTAGAATTGACAGAGAATTTGGGGTACTTCATAATTATCGGTGCGAAACAGTACTAAAATCCAATCCAACAATTGTTCCATAATGAAGTCACCTCCCAAATTAAACGATCGAAACAAATAAACCAAACCTCAGAGAAAAAGGCCCCATTTATCTGACAATGCAAACCCAACGAAAACAAACAAATTAATAAAACCCAAAATCCAATTATATACAAAAACATAATCTGAAGCAGAGAAAAGGCAAAAATTACTCCAATCCAATTGCAAATTAAGAAAACCCTAAAGAAATTAAAGAAAACACTGGAAAAGAGCATACCCTTGAAAGAGTAAAAGATTGTGGTGCAAAAAGACCCAGTTAAACAGCCGCCGGCGGGGTGAGGGCAGTATTAAAGCGATAACAACGGAGTGGGGAAGGGAGAGAGGCAGCGTTAGAGAAAAAGGATAGGGGTGTTGTATTGGTAAAATGGTAAAATGGGATTGGGTAATGGCTTAGGTATTCGAAGAGAGAGGAAGGAGTATTGTTGCTCACACATAGAGAAGCACACGAACCACAAAAGAGATAGAGATTATTAGAGAAGGATCAGGCGAGCGAGGTTTCTTGGAACGGTTATGGTGAACAATGAATCCTTCATTCGCGCGCTAGGGCGCGGCTTGGCTCTAGCCACTAGCCCTTTTCGCGTTTAGCCTGCTCTAATTTATTTCTATTTTCCTTGTTTATTGATCAATCAATATAAAAATAACTAACCGCGTGTGAGAAAAAATAAAATTAGACTTAATAAATACTAAAATCAATTTTCAAAAAAAAAATACTAATATAAAAAAATTACAAATAAAATTTTACAAATAAAAAATTTAAAAGAAAAAGAATAATAGTTCGATAAAATTAATATGAAATATGCATGATAAAAATGGAAAATTATAAATTTAAATATTAAATTTTGCAAAAATAATAATTAAGAATAAAAAATAGTTACATTTACCCTTGTTTGACAACTTTCCTGGGAAGGGAAAATAAAGATAGAAAATAATTTTTTTTTCTTCTTTTTTATAGTGTTTAGAAATTTTTTTATTAGGCTAATTTTATCTATAGTCACTGAATTTTGTTTTTATTACAGCAAAATTACAAAAAAAATTTATCTAAAAAAACCACTAAACTATATGTTTTCGTTTCATTAAAGTCACTCAAAACCAATTTTCAGTGACATATCAGCTACCACGTCAGATTTTTGATGACATGTCAGCTTCTATGTTAAACTTCTGGTGACATGTTAGCTTTCTGGTTACGTAAATCAGAAAATTAGTTAAAAATTACTTTAGCTAAATAAAAATATAATTAAATGACTTTCTTGTAACGAAAAACAAATTTTGTGATTTTACTGCAATATGAGCAAAATTCAATGATTATATATGAAATTAATCATCCTTTTAGAGGAAAAATACAGTTCTTTTATTTTTATTCGTCTTGTTTTGGATTGAAGTAATACAAATAAAATAACATAGTATATGAAAGAAAATAAAACATATTTTTCTCCGTTTTGATAATTTATCGTGAGAGAAAAAAAAATTGTAATATTACATATTTTATTTTTTGCACATCATTTTATAAAATATTACATCTTCTCTTCTGCTGCTATGCAAAAACAATTTATGTGTCCAACTTAATCTTTTCCAGTTTATCTTTTATGCTTGGGCAAATATCGCCTTGGTACTTTACCATAGCAGTATACTTCATATAAAACATCTTCATCAACATTCTTCTAATATATTTAAACATGGATAGAATATGCAAATATCTAGCATTCCTTATGTAGGAATTTAAGGATTCACATATGTTATTCTCAAGAGCATCTGACTTCACATATGTACTGAAATTGCATATAGCCCTTTTTTTTTATCATGTTTTATAACCCAATTATATGCATCTTGATTCAGCATCTTCAACTCTTTCAAGCGGTTCTTCCATTGCTTTTCTATACCAATTCTAGTAGCGAAAATTACTTCCTATACTTTAGTTCCTTAAAATGCTTCTTGAAGTCTTCATACATATGTTTCACATAATGTCTATGCTCAATATTGAGATTAACAACATTAAATGCTTCAACAAGACCCTGAAAATTTACCTTTTATCGATCAGACATGAATACCCAACCTGTTTCATCAGATCTTCTATAGTCTTCAAATAATAGTGTAAGAAACTACACATATGATTCCTTGTCATCAATATCAACAAATCCTGTAGTAATTGGAAAAAAGAAATTTCATTTCCATCTCTTCTGACTGCACAAAGCAATTGTCGCTATTGATGTCTTTATATGACATATGTCAATACCAACCAGTGGTCTAATACTACTAAAACAACCTTGTTTTTTATATGCAAACCTGATGTACATATAGCAGAAGACTATTATTTTTTTAGGTAGTGCAATTACAGTTCCATCTTTATTGAGTTCAAGATCAACAGTGCTTAATTCTGATGACAATTTCATAACATTTTTAGGCATCCTGCTTCTTATTGTTTATGCATAATCATATAATCTCCTATATTGCTCATTTACATCTTCTATTATTTTTTAGGTCATTCTCTTTGCCTTATAACACTTAACAACAGATACATTAGCACCTAACTATCTTTCAAATTTTTCTTTATTGTATTAACATCCCATATAGGATTTTCCCTAAATTTTAATAAATATTTCTAGACTAAATAAGCAGAACTTATATGATTATTGTCCCATTCCTTTGATTTGAAAAGTTGAAGTTCCTCTAAACTTTAAAGCATGTATTATGAACTCACATTTTTTTCTTGCATATTATTATGGTCTTCTTGATATTATTGTTAATGAATACAAAATAGTATCCTCTTCGAATAGCCCATTCATTCAAAGCTTTCATAAACACTTTATAGCTGGTGATTTTCATACCCTTGACAAGTTGTGGATCATGCATTCCATTCGCCTTATCAAATTTAAGAAATAACACATTCTCATTATTAGATCTTCTAATTGAATTCAATTAATCAATAATGGGAGCATCCTCATTGAATTCTCTAAAATCATTTTTAGAAAAGACGCATGTGTTACTTGGATCAACAAATTCAATAAAGTGCTCATATTCTAAATTTGTCTCTTTACTTGTTGCCTCCTCACCATCATCACCTTATTGGCCATATATGCCATCATAACACCCTTTGTAATATTGTATAGTTCACTTAGATCTTCACTACCAGTTTCACTTAACACATCATCCTCATGTCCACTTAAAGTGTAATTTGAATAAAAGGAATCACTCTCCATGAACTCTTCATCATTTTGCCCTCCTATATTGTAATTACCTAAATATCTATTACTCTTATATTGACTGAGAGTAGCATTACCCTCAGTTGCCTCAACCTCAACCTCAGCCCCAGTACCTATTGCTTCACCATTACTCTCATTTGCCTTAACTCTAATGCCTGTTGTTTCATCATTACCCTCAATTGCCTTAAACTCATTACATGTTGCTTCAACATTACCCTCAATTGCCTTAACCTTAATGCTTGTTGCTTTAACATTTCCTTCAGTTCCCTCAACCCTAGTATCAGTTACATCAAAATTAGCCTTACTTGTCTCATTACCAATACCATTTGCATCAACAGTCCCACTGAATATCACCATGCTAAGCATGTTAGTAGACTTACTAATTTGAACATTACTAATAGCAGTTGCATTTATGCCATTACCACTTGGCTCAATACTTTTCTCAAACAAATATGCCTCATTGACTATAAAGTACAAAGATATAGAAGATTACCTTTTGTTGTAGTCAAGTATATGCAAGACATTTCTATGAGTTTCTATTTCTTCTAACCCGATAGTACCATTCATGGTTGCAATTCTAAACCATATAATGTACCCTATATCTTTAGCGTATCCTATATCTTAAGCATACCCAATAAGCTCATGAAAAGAAAGGTGATTTATGTCTATGTCAATAAGATATGTCGGATTGCCTCCTTCATATACCAAATTGAGATCATCATTTTTGTTCCATTTACTACCATAAATATAGTACAAAGTTCATGAACTGAGCCATTATCTGTGATTCAAAACAATCAAATTTAGAAACTATCCACAACAAAAATTCATCTGATACCATAACCACCCACTTCCTAACTCATCCATTTCCATATCCATTAATCCATACATACTGGATTCACACAACCCAGTAAAATGTCGAAGATACTACATGAGCCCTAACCCATTACACATAAACAATATACAAGCCCTAACTATCGCAATAACAAAACCATAACAAGCAATAACCTTTTGAAGTTATGAAATCATTAAAATACTTACCTCAGTTGTCACATCCACTAGTTTAGGCTCCTATCGAAATCGTCGAAATGGTCGAAAGACGGATGTGTCTACAACCAAAATACAACCGATATGATTAAAGTCTAAATTCAGACTATATATGAGTAATAAAGAAAATGATGATTTTAAACACGTGTCGATAAATTTTGCACGGATACCGAGAGAAAAAAAAAACTATATTTAAGATTTCACTGTTTTTGCTTCATTAGTGAGAAATAAATTAAATGTACCGAAAACGTTAATACATATAATAAATTATTTCGTCAATATTAATATATTTAATTGTATGAAATTTATTAATTAAACCAAAATTTAAAGTACAGATCAAATTGAAAAGAATTAAAACTTTGGTGATTAAATTTTTAAAGATTTGAAAAAAAAAATGAAATGAAGGACTAGAAAAAAAAAAAGGAAAGAAACAAATCTCATTTTCTAGAATTCGCATGGCCGGCCATATAGTCAACAAAATGAAAAATGAATTCAATTTAAACATTTGCTTCAATTCCATTATTTTCTCTCTCCTTCTTTTATTTTTTTTCTTCCCAACCTACTCACTATATTTCATCTATCTCTTTCATTTTTCTTTTTTCTTAAGCATAACTCTAAGGTTTTTTCATCTTCCTCCAAATTCCTTTCATTCATCTCTTAGATTTTCATCATTAAACACTACGAGGCTTGAGTTAAGGTTGAAATTGAGGGAAGAAAGACTGATTCTTCCTTAGAGAACGAATTTGAGACAACAATTATCTTGAAAAATAATTTTGGAAATTTTGGGTGAAGAGCAATTTGAGTGAAGGTAAGGAAAATTTTAGTTCCTTCTTTTCTTATTTCTTGATCTTGGGTCATAAAATTTTTTTTTTTAGTATTTATCTTTAATTTTTAAGTGTTCTTTATTCTATCATTTTCCTATATGTTATTCACCATGAAAATCTTGATTGAGATTCCTTAGGATTACATGTATTCATGGTGTAGTAAAAAAAATAAAAAATAAAAAATAATATATATATCTTGTTTTTCTATTTGGCCGACATCATTAAGTCCTGGCTATTTTGTTGATTTTTCATTTTTCTTCCTTTATTTAATTTTCCCTTTACATATTATTTCTTTTATAATCCACATAAGTTACTTTCTCTGTGATGATGCTGTGTTGGTTGCAAAAGATATTCAAGTTTAATAATAATATTAATAACAAATATAAATAAAACAAAAGAGACCAATTGCAATCGGTATGGACTTTGAGGAAACTTGATGGAGTTGAAAATGATTGGGACCAAAATTCATTTTAACCGTAATTGTGGAGGACTGAATGGGTAGGTTTTGAGACATATTGAACCAAAAATAGAATTAGGAAAGTTAAAGGATTATAAATAGAATTAACTGGAATTTTAATTATAAGAAAAATGAGAATTTGGATGTTGATGGAAAATTGTGAGAGTTGCATATGGTAAAATATGGTGTTGGAATTGGTGGAGCCGAAATTTTGAGGAGATATATATATATATATATAAAATAAAATGATAAATAAATAATATAAATAAATAATAATGAGAGAGACGTAAAATAAATCTATTTTAATTAGTATTATTGGAATATTGTTATTTATTTAAATATTTTTTAATAGACGAACAATCAGTTCAAGTGCCCAAGCTGGATAAGAGCAAAAGATCGGCAAACGGGAACAAAGTTTAGTTCAAATTTGTACAAATTTTATAGGAACAACCATAATATTATTTAATGGAATTTATAATATTAATATAAAATGTTTAAAAATATCATTTATGAAATGAAATATTTTATTGTGTTAGTTGTGATAAATATCTAACAAATGTTATGATATATATCGTGTGATTTGATATATGATAAATTATTTAACAGATAAATGTAATGAATGAAATATTTTGAAATAAAAATGTTGAATTATGTGAATCATATAGTATAGGCTCATGGATTAACCTAAACTGAAATTAGGTAGACTTATTGGCATGTCAATAAAGTTATATCGCTACAGCCAAAATGTTGATTTTTAGTCATGCGAGTTGACTTTGACCATGTGATTTTACTTTGGTTGAAATATCAGTCATGTGATGGTTATAGTTGAAGTAGGTGGCTTCGGTCTAGGTAGACGAGATATAGGCCAGACGTCTTATTATTATGGTTGCCCCTTATGTTTTCTAGAACATAATCTAGGTGGTTTAATTTATTGGCATTATGATAATGACAGGTAAAATTTATGTGTTTCAATTGTTTGCTACTATTATTTTTCAATTGCATATGACTTGATATTTTGATAACTGCTAGTAGCAAATAAATGTAAATAATTTGTTCAATATATTATTATGTTATTAATATATACAAATATTATGTAAATTTTTTAAAAATTTAAAGTTATATGACTGTTACCATAAAGTTTGCATCACTACATGAGTTGTTTTTCTCTTGCGTAGGTACTAGTACAAGGGCTGGTAGAAGTGAGTGAATAGTGAGAGCCGCTAGAATAATGGATCCCACAAATGCAGAGAAGCAACAGCGGTAACCACCCAGACATGGTCGGTTTTTCTTTTTGGTTATCTTTTTGGTTGTGAATAATAGTTAGGAATGCATTTGTGAAAACCATTGTAAATATATATATGTTATGAACTTCAAAGTTTGGAAGTAAAATAAAATACTTGATGTTAAAAACATATATATTATTAAATGCAAATATTTGGAATTAGTATATATATATATATATATATATTTAATGTGCTTTATAATAAATAAAATTACAAATACTAATACATAGGATGGCGTTATAAAAGTTGAAAGTGACATCATTTTATTAGATTGATATTAAAGAGGGCAAGGGAGATGTTACATCAGTATACTAAATTCATACCACAAGAGCCTTGTTGCACCACATTCGAATATTGTGATTCATGAAGAGACGAAGTGAAAAAATTACGATTTTGTGTTTGGGAGAATATTTCAGACGTCGATTAGAGTTAAAAATGGTGAATTTGTTTGGGAGAATGAATTTAGTAATTGGGATTGAGAATATGGGAAAATCTATGATTTTGAATAAGGTAGAACAATTAAAGAGAGAAATTAATAATGGAAGCCACATAGGACACCACATCGAACAAACATACGACATTACTATAAAATACACGTTTTTGCTAATCAATTAGAACATATACTCTTTTTTGTAAAAAAAAAAATATGTAACTTTAGTTGTAAAAGTGGTTTTTCACTTTTTTTTTTGTATTTTTTCCAAGACAAAATTACCATTTTTAAAAATCAAGACATTATTTTTTATTTTAATATTTATTATCACTAAATAATATTCATATTTTCCTATTTAATTTGTCCTTTTCTATTATATAAGAAAAATTATATTAAAAATATATTAAATTACTTAATTATACAAAATACAAATATTTATTCATACATTTGTGGGGATATATATTTTGAATTATATAAATAATGTTCATATTAATAATTTTATATTTTAACAGCAAACAACTCAATCAATTTTATTAAACACTAGTATATAACAATTACTGGCTATATTCAACAGTTAAACAAAAGATGTCTAATTTTCTATTACATTTACAGCATGAACTGGAAAAAAAAAAATCTTGACCATCCATGTCACTAATAAGTAATCATCCATTTTGAGGGCTAGAAGTGGAGGTGTGCATTGGTTCAGTTCGATTTAAAACCGAATCAAAGCATATATGGAAAAACCAAACCGAATAGAAATATATTATGAACTGAACTTAATCGAAATATTTCAGTTTGGTTCATTTTAGTTTAATTAGTTTTGTAAATTAATTTATTAATTAACATAAATTAAAATTATTACCATATTTTATTAATTATAAAATAATTAAAATCAATCATAGTAGCTTTATCGATCAATATAAATTAAAATCAATTATCATAACTTTATAAATTACCATAAACTAGAATTAACATAAATTAAAATTAATTATCACAGTTTTATTAATTACCGTAAAATTAAGATTAATTAATACAAATTAGATTAAATTATTACAATTCATAATTTTAACAACTATCATGCAACAAAATTAATTAATATAAACTATAATTTAGTTTATTTTATATAAAAATTAGAATTAATTACTATAGAATTTATAAGAAATATACATGTATATAAAAGTTTAGTCAATTCGGTTTAATTGGTTTTTTAACATTTTTAATCGAACCGAACCGAATAAATTGAAATTTTTAACAATAACCAAATCGAGTAAACCGAATAAATCTAACTAAATATACCAAATTCAATATAGTTCGATTCGATTTTTAGTTCGGTTTTGCTCACCTCTAGCTAGAAGTGGACTATAAAGCCCTTAGCTGAAAAATCTCAATCCTTTTTTTGGTAATATTTTTCTTCGTTCGCAAAACTGAAAATTTCCTAAAGAACCAAAAGGCATTATCAAGCCATACATTACCATACCCACTTTCTTCCATTTGCATTACATCCAAATTGGGTGCGAAAGAACGCATCTCCCACTAGCAACAGCAATGGTTAGGACCCCGTCGAACCACAACATGAACTAAAAGGCTAGCATTTCGATTCTCCATTCAAGAACATGTTTCGTCCTAGGGATGACAATTTGTCTCTGATCCGTGGTGTCTTGCTCTGATCTCGAAATTTTTTATATCGGGAACGGTATATATGATTCCATATTCGATTCCTGTCACGGTAATTTTATATATATATTTATATATTTTATATATATATTTATACATATAATATTTATTTATATTTTAATATAATTAATAAATTTAAAATTCATAAAATAAGAATATAGTATTTATTTAAAGTAAAAAATATTTTTATTTAAAAATTATAAAATTAACTAATTAATTAAAATAAAAAAATTTAAATATTGAAAAAAATATAAAAATCGGGAATCAGATCATATCGGAGATCCTCATACTTATCGGATACAGGGATCAGAACAAAAAAATTTTCTCTATCAGGGATGAGGCAAGAGTTTTAGAGACAGAAAAATCTACTCCCGTTGCCACTTTTATTTCGTCCTCCTCTGCTATTATGGAGCAGCTTGTCCACCATTATTACCATAAGAGCAGAGGTGGTTCAATGTATTTAGAGGGGAAAAGCGTGGGTTACTATTTGGCTAGCTATCATACTTCATTGGCCTGTTTGTCATTTTTGTTCTTAACCTTCTAGTCCTTAGAGCTTTAATATCTATGCAATTTGGTAAAAATTACAAATAATATATTCTACAGCCATATTACTAAAATTTCAATTACATTTTCAAATATATTTTATTAATGTAATTAATATCAATTTCAATTTATGAGATTCATTTAATATTTTAATATATTTTATTCATTATATTATTTGAATTGATTATAAAAATAATACAAATGGAACCCATTAAATTTTTGTATTCAAATTAAATTCTCTCATATTTCATTTTTTACAAGCTACCAAAATTATAAACTTTCAAAATATCCATATAAGTCTAATTGCAATACCACTTCATTTTTTAAAATTCATCTTGCAAGCCGATATTAATGCTCTTAATATAAGGTACGGTTATATTGCAGAAATTGTTGACAGGTATATACATGTTGTATGGTTACACACAAAGATGTCAGAACGATTTGTTGTTCGGAATTGCAGATTGTGCAGAAAACATTTATTGCAGATGGGGAAGGGAAGAAAGCACCGAATCAGGCTGCCGGAGAAATCTTAACTTTCTTCACTCGTAATAATTTTGTGGTGACTGATAGGGGAGAGACCATCAAGTAAGCAATTTGCAACCTAATCCTTTTTTCTTGTTAATGAAAATCTACATAAAGCTCACAATTTGCAAGTTAACAAGCAGGAACTTGAATAATTCCTTAGGTCGTAATTATGGTATTCATTGTTGGCTTTGTGCAATTAGGTTTGAAGGAATGATGGTTCCAAGCCGAGGCCAGGCAGCGTTGCTTACATTCTGCACCTGCATCAGCTTGGCAAGCGTGGCCTTGTGCTTACAATAACGAGTTTTTTTCGCAAACAACGATATAAAATTACATAATTATTGAAATACTTACAAGAAAAAAGATACACCAATATTCCCAATTGAGTAAAATTACTTTTTTAAAATACCTCTTTTCATTTTTGAATAATGATTAGCAGTTGCTTAATTTAGAATTTAGATTGTGTTAAATTCCTTAAATCAAGGAACCGATTATAAAATTCATTAAAATAACCTTACTATAACATATTCTAATGATTAAAAATTGTAAAGAGCTATAAGAAATACTACTTCATCAATATCAAAGCTTCAAATTGTATTAGATTTTTGATATTATAACCAAACACAAGAAGATCAAAAAATAATTCAAGAACGAAAGTTTAAAGGTAATATATTATGTTTTTTTTAGTTTTATATAACTGACATGAACATAAACATAGGCTATAATATGAATGGTAAATCATCAAATAACATAATTAAAAATATTTTAAATCATATTATAATGATTACGTTGTTGTATATGGCCGTTTTGCAATGAACATAAATATGTGATTTAATAATTTCTTGATTCAATGTTGACTAATATAATGTTTTTAATAAATATAAGATTATAATATCAGTAGAGTAAGACTGAAATAAAACAAATAATGTATTGTAATTGTATTAAATATTTTAATGCCAAATATCATATATTGTATTTGTATTTTATAAGAAGGTTATATTCAGTTATTTTTATGGTATATGACACTAATTCTTGCACATTTCACACAACAACTAGGGTCTGCCACATTAGACATGTTATATATATATTATATGTAGGTTATATGAGTATTATATAATATTAAATTCTGTACAAATTTTAATTTTTTTAATAATGAAATCAAATTAATTTAACATTATAGCTACTCCGATCAAATCGGTGCCAAAAATGTTGTTATTCTTGATGTGAAACTCCACATGCATGACCAGATAAGCGATAGAAATCTTGAAATGCTCATTCCAGTAGAGAAAAAGATAAAAGAAAATTTCAAAAAAAAAATAAAATTAGTTAATTTGGGTATTTGAGAAAAAGAAGAAGTTTCAGAAAAGGGAAATAAAAATTTTATGGAAATAAGTGGGTTGGGCATGATTTTAGAAATTAGAGATTTATTTGTTTAATTTAATATTAGAGATATAATGAGAATTTTGAAAGCTAAATGAATCTTTTATTTAATGAAATTTATTAGATATATTATGTTAATTAATATTAAAAAAGTGACATTTTGTGTAATTATATCTGCAATTACTCTCCCTGACTTCGGCAACAACTGGATCTAAATCACTATTCTCACATAAAGTTAGTTTATTCTGCTATCACATCATGCCTTTCATATTAATTATTCAAGAGTGGAAATCTGCAGAGGAGCTTACTACTACTGTAAGAAAGCTTCAAGAAAAGAGCAGATCAAGGTTAAAATGATGGTTGCAGATGATGGGAACTTGTTGGAGATTGTTGTTCAAGGAGATGATCAGCAAGTTAGGCAAATGAGGAACGAGCTTCAGCTTAGTGAAAAGGGCATGGTCTATGTTAAGGGTATCTTTGAGAGATGACAGCTCCCATTGCTGGGGCTTCAAATCCACGCCTGCATTCTTAATCTTAGGCTTGGAAATGTTGAGGAGCATACGGTTATTACTACCCTGCAAAAATTCAAATATCAGTGGATCAAAATTAATTTGAATTTCAAATGAGTTGATTTCGATCCCTAGTTCCTCTCCTTCATTGAATGGATTTAGGAGCTGCCCCAACTTTTGTAGTTCAAAGTTCAATTGATAACCAGTGAAGCAAAAACGAAAGCAAATTTCATGTTGCATATAGTAGCAGTAGCTTCGAAAGGAAAAGAAACAACAAAAGGCACAGAAATATCTGGTGCACGCACCAAAACATGCCTGGTCAAAATGAATTAATAGCACTATCCTGAAACCATCAGGTTTTCAAAGACCATCCATGTTTTAACAATGGCAACTTATTCGGAAATAACTCCGACCAACAACAATTACAATAACCAAGTTGCATAACAACCCTGAACATAGAACATGTCCCAAATAAAATTGGGGCACAAAGCAAGACATGCAACTACTCTACGGCATTATCTGATTAAATTAAAATAAATAAACAAATATCATTCCAAAGAACCATGCTTTAGTAAAGTATAAACTTCAACCAATGAGTAATTTGTTTTCATCCAAAAAGCTGTAAGTAGGAACCTCCAGATTATATGGTGCTGGTCCCTTGCGAATCCTGCCAGAGATATCATAATGTGAACCATGGCATGGGCAAAACCAGCCACCAAAATCGCCAGCATTTGGCAAGGGAATGCAACCCAAATGCGTACAGACCCCAATAACAACCAGCCATTCTGGGTTCTTGACCCTCTCTGCATCTGGTTGTGGATCACGAAGAGATGCCAACTGAACGCTGTTTGCCAGCTTGATATCATCTTCTGTTCGGCGCCTGATGAAAACTGGCTTTCCACGCCACTTAACTGTCACAGTGGTGCCTGGTTCAATGCTTGATAGATCAACCTCAATGGAGGCCAGTGCAAGAACATCCTTACTGGCAGACATACTCAGCACAAACTTGAGGATAAGGAGTCGAATCAATGAAGCATAGACAAACCTGCCACCAGTAAGGACGAAATAGGCAAATGCCCGCTTGCTTGGATCACCTGGAGGGAAACGCTCATGGTTGTACTCATCATATACTATCTTTGAAGTCGGATTCTTGATAGCAACCACTGTTGCTGGGACATCTGATATTATGCCGTCTTCATTTCTTGGGGTAAGTGAATCAGAAGAGAAGCCTGAAAAATAAAAAATACCAACATCATTAATTGTCCTGTAATATTCTACATACAGGCGAAAAAATTAAAGGCCTTATCTTGATTCATCAAAAAGCATATATGAACAAGAAAGGGGGGAAAAAGGAAAGAAAAATGTCTAAAGTGTACATGCTGTTACGTATAAAATCCCTTGCAAGTTGCATCTAACTATTTTCAAATGAATAACTCATGATTTCAGGCTGTTAATAAATATACACAACTCTCTCCCATGATAAAACACGCGCTGTCATTTTAATTCTAAACTTCACCATTTTTCTTCGCAAAATGCCACCCTTACAGATTGCACAATGTGAATGGCCAAAGGAAAACAATTATCGCATATACTTTCTAATTGATCTTTTCTGCAAATTAGTACATAATCATGAAGATGATCACGATTTTCTTGCACTTAATCAAATTATGAAATGTTCATGGTGTGGTACTGTTGGCTGCCTGTATGTGTGAAAGAAAGAATTCCTTCAACCTACGTTTGAAATCTCAAATATCCTAAAGAAATTATAGTAAAATACGTTGGCAACAATTATCATGGCAGAGCACCCAAGCAAAAAAACAACAACAATCCTTGTGCTTAGCATGTAAGCAAATATAGATTGATAACCAATTTCAATAATTTCACTACAACTAAATCCCTAATGAAGCTCCAAATCAGAAACATTAAAAAAAAATCTCAAATTCAACCAGGAACATTATCAAAGAAAATAATTTAAAAACCCTAAATTATCAAAGAGCGGAACTCAGACCTCTTTGAGGGAGATGGAAGTGTAGCAGGAAAGCAAAATAATCGTTCGAGGCTCTCGATTTAAATTCGTCCAAGGAGGATGAATCGTACCCATTGATTGGATTCCGGGACACGATTGCGCGGGCAGCATGATAGGGCCTCCATGACGGCTGCGTCGAACAGAAAGAAGAGAGCCTCCTGGCTGCCAGTCGTAACATCTCTTTCTTCTTCTTCTGCTACTAGTGCACAAATGTATTGATATTCCTTCTGGTATCTCAATTCCTTCAATGAATCGGCGTATGGTGGGTTCTTGCTTCGCGAGGTTTTTGGAAAATGAGAGAAAAGATCAGAAGGGGAAGTCATCTATGACCAGGTTTTATTTGAGTGGCTCTGATTTTGACACGTCTTCATTCATTCTCCCCTTGCTGTATTCCATTTGTTCAGCACCTCTTTTTTACAATTTTTTTTTTAAAAAAACATATATAATGTTAGAAAAATAAATAAATAAATATATTTAGTTACATTTCATTATTTGGTATCAACATATTTGTACATACTACCAATTTAATTATTTTACTATTTTAATTCAGACAGTCGGGTCAAAGCCCGACTCCGCATCCGAATCATGCACGGAGCTAACACCAGCATTAAGCTCACGTCACGTTACAGAGCCGCCGAGTCATTTGCTCTCTGCTTCCGATTCCACCCCTAATTACTCCTTGCTCTCCGCCTTCCCGCGAGCCGAATACCACCGGAACGAAACTCCAAAACCTCATCGGGCGTAAAGAAATGGAGAAAAGTAACCAAGTAGAAGAAGAAAGAGAGAAAAAGGTAGAATTCGATGCATCGGAGATAGAATACATAAGTTACGGTGGAGAACACCACCTACCGTTAATCATGGGTCTTGTTGACCAAGAACTGAGCGAGCCTTACTCCATCTTCACTTATCGTTACTTCGTCTATCTATGGCCTCAACTCTCTTTCCTGGTAATTCTATTTTCATATATAAATTTAGCTGCACAGTCCCTCTGGCTGTTATTGCAATTTTATGGTTTTACGGTCGTTTTGTGTATCTCTAGGCATTTCACAAAGGTAAATGCGTGGGGACTGTGGTGTGCAAGATGGGGGAACATCGAAATACTACCTATAGGGGTTATATTGCTATGTTAGTTGTAATTAAACCTTATCGAGGAGAAGGCATTGGTAATTCGCTCTTTATCTATCCCGTTATCTTTTCAGATATTGATTTTGTAATCTGTATTGAATTCTTGATACTTGAAGGAATTGGTTTAAGGTGTTTATTGTCGATGGATTGAGTGACATAAAGTTTGTGAAGATTAATGTTTGATTGAATTTAACATCAATTTTCTCATATTACAATTGTTTTGATTGTCCTTTCTGGATATTTTGATCAATTTAAGTTGATATTCCTTGAATTGCAGCCACTGAACTTGTTACTAGATCTATTAGAGTGATGATGGATTCAGGATGTGAAGAGGTATGATGTCAAACTTGTTGTTTAATTAGTCAGTATACATTTCCCTTCCTCCTTTGTTATAATTGCAAGAAATACTTTGTTATTGTAATTTTGAATTGATTTTTATGGCTTTTCTTTTCTTTCTATTTTTTAAGTACGGCCAATGTTCTTTTGCTGCCTCTGTTCTTTCCAGTTAATGTTATTGTTCCCACAATTTTTATTCATTTGTGTTTCTCATTCACTTGTCTGTAATAATTTCAACGCATTAGATCTGCTTAATCTCTTTTCTTTTGTATAACCTTCTAAAATGTAAACAATGTGGTGACCTGAAGTTAATCCATGGAGACGATACAGCATACTCTATTGATTTGCTAACAATTCCTAGACAGTTCTTGCTCCCAATTCGTGAATTTGAAGCTGATCTGTAATGCTGCCAGAGAGTTTGTTATATCATCACCTTGAAGATGAGAACATAAAATTTTGTTTTTGAAGAAATATTAGGCATTATTTTCTGAAATTTACACAAGTAATATGGTCTAAAGTCCTGGCATCATGAAAAATCATGTTAACATTCAGGGAAAAGGCTCCTTGTCCTTTTATGATTTGTGTAACACCTGACCTTTATCATTGATAGTTCTTTAGTTCGATAACTCTCGTGATTTGTTCAGGTGTTGCAGCTGATTTTGTTGAGATTCACGGCTTGATTAACTTTTTTATGTTTTTGGACCTCACATTCTGAACAGCCGCTTATGCAACCAATATAGAGCTATGAAGAGAAGAAACTGTTGGAAAAAAATGATATCGAGTTGGCTCAAAAAACTAGCATTGTTTTCCAAATCTACCACTAATTCATAATCAGTACAGCCTAAATGGACTGCATTACATTTCATCCATTGTATTGATTAAAAATCCATGTAGACCGCACAAGAGAAAAATGAGCTACTTTCATTTTCTTTTCTTGTAGCAAAGTTGAACTACACATATTTTTAAACTTGTGAATGCCGTTCTCTCTTTTTGGACGGGGAAGATGAAAAGCTAGCTTATGATGCTTATTAAAGCATCAATTTTTAGCTATTTGGGTAAACTATTTAGATTTTATTCTCTTTTACTGTTTAATTATAGGTTATCATATATCTTTTTTTGCCCCTGAAGGTGACGTTAGAAGCAGAAGTCACAAACAAAGGAGCACTTGCATTGTACGGCGGTCTTGGGTTCATCAGGGCCAAACGTCTCTTTCGATATTATCTGAATGGAGTTGATGCATTTCGCTTGAAGCTCCTATTCCCCCAACCACAGATACACCCCTTGCTGGCTATGGCAGCCAGCATAGAAGATAGTGATGGTTATAATAATCATCAACATACAGAAGAGTGTTCTATACCCAACAGCAGCTTGTAATCTATATTTTCAGACATGGAATTGAAGTTTTGACCTCTTTTTGTGCATTGTTTTGCCCTATGTGAAATTAGAGTTATTCATTGTTTTGTTAGCCACTGATAAATTGTTACACGAGTCTTTCAGTCAGATGTATATCATCTGCAGATCTTGCCAAGCATCGATGCGTCTACAGAATAGTAGATGCTTATCAACTGATAGTTATTTGGAGTTTCGCCTATTGATTGAGTTAGCTTCTAAGCTGCTCATTTCATCGAGGAAGTACGGAAGGGAACACATTTGAACACGTGGATTTTCATGTAACAGCTGAAAATGGTTGCATAATAGCAAACCAAACTTGGCTAAAAAACCTGTGTATTGCAGCTTCAATAAGTCCAACTCTAAATAGAGTTATAGATACTTTAACCTTACCTCTAATTGGTACATACGATCCCCAATCCAACCTCCACAGCCTCTAAAAGCAATGATCCAGCAGCAATCATACCCAATTATTTTTCACAAGTATCTTGTCAAGTATTCCCCGCGACATTAATCTCTTCAAGTATTCCCAGAGACTTGGGTGAGTCATTACACAAATTGACACTAGTCGTGCGTATTTAGGACAGACTTAAAATCATTTCTCAGCAAGAAGCAAGCTTCAACCTAGAAGTTAAGTTCGACAACCATGAAAATAACACGAAAATAACCTCATTATTTAAACGCACAAATCACAATTGGGCTCGTCTGTTTCCAACCTGGCCTTAGTCCGATAGTTGCGATCCAGCCTCTCTGAACCATTTCTCCTATTAGTTACTGTGTCTGATTCATCTTCCTCCATAGCACAGAGTTCATTTTCTTCTGTATCAGCAGCTGCAATGCCAATGGACAAACCCCTCCTTTGCAAAGACCCCTTACTAGCATCATCCTGGCTTTGCTTTGATTCGGTGTGATTATCATTCATAATAGCATCCCCAACTTTCCGCTTTGGTATGAAGGTTATTGATTTTGGATGATCCCCAGAAGCGCCATCTGGCTGTGATTCTTCGGTATTTGACTTCTTTATCATTTTAAGAAAGTCCATATAGGCTTGCCGGTTAGATTGCTCGTCTAACTCACTTGATGAATCAAATGTGTAGCGTGTGTATTTTGAAGGATTTCGCATATAATCCGGAACCCCAGAAGGATAATCTGGAGGCAAAGGATATACCAAAGACTTGTCTCCTGAATCAATTTCCATCTGTGCATCTCTTACTTCATTAGTCTCTTTGTCAGCACCATCTTTACACTCCGGGTCAAACCTCACACGTTTTTGTGACTTTGAATCCAATTGGTTATTTTTTGACTTATAATCAGACTCATCATCCCTTCTCTTTAAAATTGATTTCAGGTTACCATCCTCAGATGCCTGAACTTGATCATCAACAATGGGTGCTGAATTTTGCTCAGAAACCTGCAAAGAATGCATCTTTTTAGTTGCTTCAGCATCTTCTTTGAGTCTAAGTTTTGCAGCTATGTGATTTGCTCGTGGATCCCTGGGAATATCCTTAAATGAATTGGGAAGCTCATTGTTGGCATCAATCTCTATTCCATAATTAGTGATATCACTCATGTACAACCGGTCGCCAGCCTTCTCCCTGCCAACAGCCACTTTGTCATATTCATCTTCCTCTTCCTGCATTTATAAATTGATAAGCAAGGTAGGTTCTGCACTGGATAATTAAACCCAAATTGGTGATGACCGTGAAATTAACTTTTTTTTTTTGGGGGGTAAAGATGAAATCAACAGTTTCGGTAACAACAGTAATGTAAGCTTATGATTATTTTGCATTAAAGCACCACAAATGACAGACCCATCCGAGAAATGCAATATTAAACCACCTTCACCCTTTCCTAATTATCTCTATTCATTAGCTCACATAAGATTAATTAGAGGTGGGCTAAATGAAAAAACAAAGAAACAAGCAAAGTAATCGAGCAAAGAAGATGAAAATATTATTACACTCAAAAATAAACATATAAGGGAAGAATACCTCGTAATCAAGAGTGCAGTCCATGCCAATGGAGTTCTTAATTTCCCATTCTTCGTCGTTATAATCATTAGGTTTGGGCTTCCCCGACTGGTTTGAAGAAGCACGTAATTCACGTGACTGCTCATCGTCTAAATCGTCATCAAGATCATCCAAGTCCTTCTCCAGCTCCAACCGCATATCCCTGTTGGATTTCTCTCGATTGCTTGCGAGAAATCCTTTCTTGAACGGAAATGAATCCATCTCGGGTTCTTCGGTAGTGTCCTTGTCTCGGTTCCATTCATTTCGCTCTATTTCCTCGTCTGTGAGACACCACAGAGAGTTAAGAGAAGAAGATGGCGCTGCTGTTGAAGTTGAAGATGAGGAGGCCGCGGCCAAAGAGCCGAAAATTTTATCTACTCGGACTCTGAAACTATCTTCCATGGTCGACAATTTCTCTTCTTTTTTTTTTTTTGTCAGAGTTTCAGGCTCGATGGAGAAGGAGATAGGGTTTCGAGGTTCTTTTATAGGTAGTATTACTAATCCTTAATGAGAATGGAGTTAAATCTATGACCAAACGAGGTCGGTTATAGAATATTTGGACTGGTATAGCCCAACACAAGGATGGGCTGTTAGCCGCTGTGTTATGGGCTGGCTCCTACGAGATTCTTCAAGAGATTGGACCTGGTCAAAGATTTGACAAAGTCAGAGGCTCATATTCCAACGGTTGTTGAGAACATTATTTTAAGAAAATTATATTTAATTATAAATAAAATAATTATAATTCATATAAATGAACAGTCATGTGTTTAATTTCCTACTGTACAATATTTGATCCAAAAAAAAATTAACCGAAACTGTCCAAAACCAAACTCATAAGGATAAAGATCACAAACATCATTACATCAAAAACATTATTAATTCAATATATGAAATTTTTTTAGTTTTAAATTCAAATTCTGAATATGCAACTAACTTAAAAATCTTTATGATAATTGTTTTATCATTTTTTGGAGTGCTACCCAACAACTCGTTAATATATAAATTTAGAACATTAGTGGTTTCCAAAAAAAACAAATCATTAAACTCCAATCGTTTATCAAAATATCCAAAATTTAGAGTCATTCAAATAAAAATAAGATATAAAATATGTGTAAATGTTATCAATAAATTTTACTTTAATAGTATTAATTTAATAATTAAGATTGTGAGATATTAAATTCAATTTTTTAATTAAATCTAAGAAAATATGAATACTCCTATTTCAAACTAATAGATTACTGTGTTTAGTTAAATATGGTTGAAACTATATAATGTTTTAATTTTATTTTATCAATCAATGACATATCAAAAAAATTAAGATATGTTTTTATATTATTGATAATAAATTAAATTAAATATGAACACAATTGAAATTAATAAATCAATTATATCTTTAAAAGAAGTCTTATTTAAAAAATAAAAACAAAAAGAAGAACAATGAAAGAGAGTTGTGAATAAGGAAATGATTTCTGAAAATAATCAGTAGCCCAAAACTGGTTCATCCAATTCGAATTTCACTAGAAAAGTGGTCCCTGTCTTGCTTATAAGAGAAATTTTTATAAATTGATATAATGTATAAGTTAATTCAATTATTTATTAATATATTACATGTATAGTAAGAGTAGACTCAAAAATTTATCTGCTTATAAAGTCAGAATCTTGAAGTTCACACTTCTAACTTACTTTCAAAGTCTGGATCTTGAAGTTTACACTTCAAACTTTGTAGGTGTGTTGTGATATTTTTAACTCAGTTTTAGTACACTTACTAAAATTTCTATTTATATTAAAAATTACATTTTCTTGGTTATATAATCTTACAATATTTTGGCAGAAAATCATACTTAAATAGAAATTTCTTTATAAATCAAATGAAAGAAAAATAAATAAATAAAGAACCATAACTTGTTTCTTTCCAAACCAGACCTCGATGGAAGCTGTGCTCGCTGGAGAAAACATTTGCTGTAGAAGGAAACTAGTTGACAAACAAAGATCAGTCCCGGTTAGAGTCTTTTAGTCTTATCCATTACGAGGCTAATCTCTTTGCTCATCTAATTTAATGCATACCCAGTCTAGTTCTTGCATTTCGTTATAAAACAGAAGCAACTTTCTCTTTGATGAAGTGAATTGGTGTTTCTTACTAGGTTTTTTTGTGATCAAATGAAGATTAGATTAGTATTTTGCTTGTTTCTGTTTCTGGATATTGCAAATTCATGTGTGGAATCCAAGTATATGGTCTATAATACTTCACAAGGTATAGTTCCTGGTAAGCTCAATGTTCATTTGGTTCCTCACACCCATGATGATGTTGGTTGGTTAAAGACCGTTGATCAGTACTATGTTGGCTCCAATAATTCAATTCAAGTAAACCCCCATTTCTCTTTTTCTATATTCTTTATTGTCGATTGCATGTGTAGTTGTGGATGCGTAATGATGAAGACTGTATTTGATGGTTTTTGATGTTTAGGGTGCTTGTGTGCAAAATGTATTGGATTCTCTGATTCCTGCACTCTTGGCTGACAAGAATCGCAAATTCATCTATGTTGAGCAAGTAATGTCTTTCCCATTTGTGATATTTCTGATTTTAGCCACGGTATTTTGTTACACGTGGTGTTCTTAAAATCTTGCGCTATATGTATATTGAGTATAGTTCTTCCTCGATTTTGTAGGCATTTTTCCAGCGATGGTGGAGAAATCAGAGAGAGGCTGTGCAGAATATTGTCAAGCAACTTGTGAGCTCGGGTCAACTGGAATTCATGTAAAAAACACTGTTACAGCTGCTGACCTCTGTGGAATTAGATTTTTCAATATCAACTTTTGGGATTTGTTCTTCATTTTATCATTTCATTTGTTTCTTGGGATATTTAATCTGTTGCTTTGCTTAAAACTGTTTCACTCTCTGTTGCAGAAATGGGGGCATGTGCATGCACGATGAGGCAGTAACTCATTATATTGACATGATTGACCAGACAACTCTTGGGCACCGATTTATCAAAAGGGACTTTGGTGTGACTCCGAGAGTTGGTTGGCAAATAGACCCTTTTGGACATTCTGCTGTGCAGGCTTATTTATTGGGAGCTGAAGTACCTTCCTATCTTTAACTTCAACCCCCTTTGCAAAGTTTTAATATTTCTTTCCCACTTTTCTTAAGCTTCTGTAGCGGGCAACAGAATGATGCGATTACTCTGATGTAGGTGGGATTCGACTCTCTTTTCTTTGCCCGGATAGATTACCAAGATAGGGCTAAGCGTAAAAATGAGAAGAGTCTTGAAGTTGTCTGGAAAGGTTCTAAGAGTCTTGGTTCATCTGCACAGGTGAATAGAACAGATGTGCTAAGTTTGAACCTTTTTTCTTTTTCCCTTAAACAATTATTTCATGTTACTAGTTCCACTTTTCACTGTTACAGATATTTGCTGGTGCATTCCCGGTACATTATGAGCCTCCGCCTGGTGGTTTCTACTTTGAAATCAATGATCCAGGTCCTCCTGTTCAAGTAAACACAACAATAAGTTGATTATTACAAGTATATTGAATATTCACCGGTTTGCAACACTAACATTAAACATTTTTTGTCCATGGAAGGACGACATCAACTTGTTTGATTACAATGTTCAAGAGCGAGTCAATGACTTTGTTGCTGCTGCTTTATCACAGGTATCTAGTCGTGTTGGGACTTTCACTAGCTGAATACTTGATCAATCTCTCCATTTGATCTTCATATGTTTATAACAAATACTATCAGTATGATGATATATCTGCTCAATATAATCCCTATGGCTAAAAACAAATGTTTATATAGCTACCAAATCTTGATAGCAGAACGGCTATATGCATTCTGGGTGAACGGTCTTTTGGATGCTAGAAATGCTTTTGACCTCATTTAGTAGGGTAGTCATGGCACGCGTCTACCAAAATATATTATCTGTTGGTTTGGGTTTCCATGACCTATCAGAAATTTCTTTAGAATTATAACTATTTTTGCTAAGCTTCATTTTTTGTAGAGGTGGGAATCTTATCTGTGTTTCATCATTTATGAAATTGAAGTACATAAGGGATGAAGAGTTTCATACTTATGTGCTGGAATTGTACCATATTCAGTATGTTGTCAATTCCATCAATGCTACACATTTTTGTAATCTATTTACAGGACCTTTTCATCAGTTAAAGCTAACAGGAATTAATCCATTCTCAGGCTAATATTACTCGAACAAATCATATAATGTGGACCATGGGAACTGATTTTAAGTACCAGTATGCAGAGTCATGGTTCCGACAAATGGATAAGTTGATCCATTATGTGAACATGGTAAGCATTTCATAATAACTTCTTCGTTGACTCTTGCTGATTATTAATTGTTGTCGTCATTGTCGTCATCATCATCATTATTATCATCTTCATTTTCATTTTTCATACAACTGTTTTTATATCTCTTTATGTTGTCAAAATGGTGATCATTGATTAGGAGTTGGTTAAATAATTGCCCACTGGATCAATTTGCTCATCTGTACCATGCAAGATGCAACAAAGCGAAATTAGATCATTTATAAAACTGGCGAGTCACCAGCAACTGATACTCACATTAGTTGTATGCACTGGTGGTGTTGGAATCTTTTAAAGGCACATGTCTTATCTATCATGGAAGCCTTGTTATTTCTATCCCAGTGAATGTTTTGGTGGCCTTGTGGATTGACAGTTGCAAATAAACAGTTGGGAAGGCAGGGTGGTTAATCAATATGAACACCATCACTTCCATATGAATTACTCTATTGCAATAGAAATGCATCATCGGTTTCCTCTTCTTATGATTTATTCAATCTAAATTTATAGACATTAATTTAGACCCCCTATGATTTTACAATGTACATTCCCATATCATCTCATTTATCTTTTGGACGCTATTGATTCCAAATGGTCTGGCTTAAAAATTCTTTCTAGGATGGACGTGTCAATGCTCTCTATTCTACCCCATCCATATATACTGATGCAAAACATGCTGCAAATGAGCCTTGGCCGGCAAAGATTGATGACTTCTTCCCGTGAGTGAAGATCTGATGTCATTATTCTGTCTGTGGGTTGCTTCCTCACTTTGCATTACTCTAAGACTTTGAGGCATTTATCATTCCAGTTATGCAGATCGAGCAAATGCTTACTGGACAGGATACTTTACTAGTAGACCAGCTTTGAAACGCTATGTCAGGATAATGAGCGGCTACTATTTGGTATCATTTTGTTTGAAGAAATACCTTATCATGCTTGAACAAAAATTTTCAAGCTACGATCTTATATTCTTGTTGAAATCAGGCTGCAAGGCAACTAGAGTTCTTTAAAGGGAGAAGCCATACAGGGCCAAACACAGAGTCACTGGGAGATGCTATGGCAATTGCTCAGCACCATGATGCCGTTACTGGTACAGAAAAGCAGCATGTGGCTAATGATTATGCAAAACGGCTGTCAATAGGCTATACAGAGGTGAATATATGGTTTGACCACAATTTTGTGGCAACATGTGGCTAATGATTAAGTTATTTGACACTTGTATTTGACACTTGTGTTTGTTTATTTTAGTTTAAATGTTAATCACTAGGTCATCATCTTATGCAGGCTGAAGTAGTAGTGGCCACCTCTCTTGCTTGCTTAACTGAGTCAAAATTGCATAGTGGATGTCAGAATCTTGCTACTAAATTTCAACAGGTAAACACTCATGAGCTTTTTAGCTTTATTAGCCTTCTTCTCCTTGGGTCTTTCTATTAATAAAAAGTTGCTTTGTTTCTTTTTTATTCTCAATAATCCTTTCCTTGTTTCATATTCTTCTTTCTCACTCATGTTGGAGGCATATTTAATGCTACAATAGTATCTATATCTTTTTATGTGGTTTGTTTTATGTAAATGACATATGTTTGTTAAAATTCAAGCTAAAATTGGGTTTTCACACGCAACCTTTCTTTCTTTCTCCCCTCCAGTGTCCATTTCTGAATATAAGTTACTGTCCTGCATCGGAAATTAACCAGTTTCAAGGAAAAAACCTGGTAAGAAATATAGTGTTACAAGTATCATTTTCCTATGTGTAGTCCACCTAGAATTTCCATTCCATTTTCAAATATTTCATTTATATATCTTCCAATTTGTAGATTGTTGTGGTCTACAATTCTCTTGGATGGAAGAGAACTGACGTAATTCAAATTCCTGTGAGTATTTCATTCTGTCCTCTCTGCTGATTACCTTGAACTTTGATTATACGAATGACTAGGTCTTTATCCAGATATGACATTTTTATAGAACACCTCTTTCCTGTAACTTGTTATGATTTTACTAAATATAAGTAGATGGGCTTGAGTTTCATTTATTTGCTTACAAGATCTAATTTACTGTAGGTTGTTGATGATAAAGTTACAGTGTATGATTCTGCGGGAAGGGAAATTGAATCACAACTTCTTCCTCTAGCAGATGCATATGTGACCCTGAGGAACTCTTATGTTCAGGCATACTTGGGTAAAGCTCCAAAGGCTACACCCAAGTATCAGCTTGCATTTGCAGTCTCTGTTCCACCTTTTGGTTTCAGCACTTACACCATCTCAGGTGCCAAAAGCGCAGGTTGGTGAGATTGGTTTTATCCTTTGAAATTAAATCTTCCCATGCTAAGCAATTTGAAGCCATTTATTCTGGTCATTGACTTTAGTTTTTCATTTTAATGTTTTCACTTCAAATGTAGGTGCTCATTCAGCCAAATCAGCCATAAACACATTTCAAAGAAGTGAGCATTCTACAATAGAAGTTGGTCAGGGAAATTTGAAGCTTACTTTTGGTGCAGATGGAAGTAAAAAAACTAATTATATTAATAGAAGAAGCTCAGTACGTATCAACTGAATCATTCTGCTCAGTCTGTATTATATGTTCTGTTTAAAGGATTGTTAGCGTTATTATTTTCTTTGTGAAACTGTGCTTTGATAACTTTTCTTCATTTATTGGTGCAAAATTGTTTGTGTAATTAATACATGCGTTCTTACCTTGTGAAGGTAGAGGAATTGGTCGAACAGTCGTTCAGTTATTATGCTGGGTATAATGGAACTGGAAATGATAAAGATCCACAGGTATGTGTTATGGATATAAGTTCCTCTTGCAATTATATCTTTTCTTTAGGAAAACTTTCTACCTTATTTTTGTGTTATGATTAGATTATCTCCTTCAATGTTTGAATCTCTTATTGCTTGTTTTTTGTCCATTAAGAATGACGGGGCATATATCTTCCGTCCAAATGGCACATTCCTTATAAACCCTGAAAGTCAGGTTTGTGACATCTTCTGAAATAATTTATAACATGAACAGAAGTCGTAGCGCTTACTAATCTCCTTTCAAAATTGCAGGTTCCTTTGACTGTTGTACGTGGACCTATAATAGATGAAGTGCATCAACAAATAAATCAATGGATATATCAGGTACCTTTCTTATGATATGGTTGTGTCCATTTTTAGTGATTGAAACTTTAATCTTTTTTGTTTCCTTTTTCCCATAAGTGGATTCATTTTTACCTTGTACATGCTAAAGATTGCTAGGTTTAAAAATGAAATGGCAAATCATGGTTTAAAAGTGAAATGATGAATCTTGAACACATTTTTCTAGTTAAACCTATGCATAATGCTCGATTGATGGCTAAGATTGTAAAATTCAATTCTATCTTGAAGTTTAGATGGCCCAAAAGTTCCTAAGAATATTAGCAAACTCTTGGTGTTATAAATCATTACTATTAGCTGCTAATCATCATTGGAAAAAAAAAACATGTTGACCTGCAAGTTGCAGCTACTCTGCCTGCTTTTGCAATTTCAGGGAATCTGCAGGAGTGCAGTTCTTTGATTTTGAACCAGTAGATTTTCTAATGAGGACTTTTCAGTTTTAAATAAACCCTTGACTAAAATTGTTTTGTCCCTGTGTGCAGATCACCAGAGTATACAAGGGGAGAGAGCATGTTGAAGTGGAATTTGTTGTAAGCTCGCCGCATGGGCTGCTTAACATTTAATATTACTGAAGCAATTTAAATTGTTTGCTTCGCTGATAAAGTTTATTACCAGGTTGGGCCTATACCGGTTGATGATGGCATTGGCAAGGAAGTTGCATCACAAATTAAAACTACCTTGGCAACCCAAAAAACATTCTATACAGATTCTAATGGACGTGATTTTATCAAAAGAGTAAGTTAAATATGGGCTCTTCTGTTTTGTGCTAAATTTGCTTAGCAAAAATTTTGCTCAGATGGTCAGAATGTTATAAACTAAAGTTTATTTTGCTATCAACAATTTCCTCATGTTACTTAAAATGGGTGTCAACTATTTAAATGACAGATGAATTCATAAAAATGCCATTTTTTACAAAATATTTTAGCTCTGTAGCTTGCAGGAGCACTTGATTAATTCTCTGTAATTATTAATTTTCTAATTCGTTTGTGCATCAATGAACAAAAGACTTCTCCTATCTGCAGATTCGGGATTATAGATCAGACTGGGATCTGGAAATAAACCAACCAGCTGCTGGAAATTATTATCCAGTATGTTTCTCTATTGCCCCTTTTGGAACAAATCTTGTGCTGGAATTCAGTTCAATTTTATGAAAATATTTGATATGTTCGATTCTATTAAAAAAATCCAATTCAAATTGTTTCTGAAACAATTCATATTTTGGAGATAAATTTCAAGTTTGATATTATTCGTTTGGATTCTGTTGTTTGAAATAATTGAAAAATAAATAAATGTCCTCACAAAGAAAACAAAGTTACTTCTATTTCCCAAGATATAAATTTACTTCAAATAGGAGTTTTTTTGGATTTTTAATTGGGGGTTTCATTTAAATAATTAAGATCTTGCACATTCATGCCTCTATTGGCATGATTTATCTATCTAAAAAATGAAATTTTTCTGAACTTAAAAATTTGAATTGTAGCAAGTAGAAACTTCCTAGTATGAGAATTTCCCGAATATATTATGATATACTTGATTTTATTTTTGGTCTTGCTACACACTCTGAAAGCAGCTTTTTCCTTTTTTTCCCCAAAGCTAGGAAATATTTCAGAAGAAATTTGATTTTCTTTCTGCTTATATTCCATTGTTTGACTTCAAGTTCTGTAACATACTTGTGCATTCAGATTAATCTTGGAATTTTCATCCAAGATGACAAAAAGGAGTTTTCAGTTCTGGTGGATCGACCTCTTGGAGGAGCTAGCTTAGTGGATGGACAAATAGAGCTGATGCTCCACCGGTATGTTATTACCTTTCTGATGTTCAAGTTGAAACATCTGTTAGCTACCATCTATAAAGTTGCTCTTATTAGCTAACAGGATGATCTTTTGGTCTTGTTTCATTTTGTTATCAATTATTGAATAGGAAAACATTAACAATGTGGCACCAAAGTGATGCAGAACTTGGACTAAACAGAGGTTATAAAACATGAAAAGGAACCTACAAAAAAAATTATAAAAAATCCAAATAATTCACTTAATTTGTCCTCTATACTAAACTTATATTAGTATGAGGCTATTTGTCAGTGAAAGTATAGAGAGATTCCTTTCTTTGAATTGCCCTCCTACATTTTCTCTGAAGTATCCAAAAAGTAGTTGTGGGATGGTACAAATTAAATTTAGTATTTATAAGGGTGCATTTTACAGGATCACTCTTATAAATTACCAATTCGAGTGTATGAAATGGAGCAAACTTTGCCAGTCAAGGCATTATCTTATCTGCTTCTATAGCTTGACTAAAGTGTAAATGGTGCAAGTCTTGACTATCATTTTCATGGTGCAACATTCCAAAAATTATAACTATTTCTTCTTTTGTGATTTAGGAGACTGCTGCTTGATGATTCTAGAGGTGTTGCAGAGGCTCTAAATGAAACAGTCTGTGTTCTTGATCAGTGTGCAGGGTTGACGGTTAGCACATTTTACCTGCTATGAAACTTAAATGCAACAATTAACTCATTCTCCACAAGAATTCTGGCTTTACAGTTTAGAACGGTTTGATTGTTTTCTTTCATAACAAATACTTTACCGTGTGACATGTACTTAATACCAAATTGAAGCCTCAAACTCTTGGATTCATGTCTAATGAAACTATTGTTTTTATTCTCAATTATCAGCTATATGACATGCAATAAATATAATGCATGATCTACATGCTTAAAGTACTCAAAGTGTACCTTAAATGACTGGTATTTGTTCCAGATCCAAGGAAAATATTTTTTCAGAATTGACCCTCTAGGAGAAGGTGCAAAGTGGCGTCGTTCTTTTGGCCAGGAGATATATTCACCACTCCTGCTGGCCTTTGCTGAAGAGGTGAAGTATGAGTAAACTGAAAAATGAATCATTTGTCTTGTGAATTGGATTCTTAAAAGTCATTTCTTCTTGCAGGATGGAAATAACTGGATGAGTTCTCATGTAACCTCTTTCTCTGGCATTGATTCCTCCTACAGTTTACCAGATAATGTTGCTGTTATAACTCTCCAGGTAGTTAGGGTTTTACTGTTGTGAAAGATTTTTCTTTCTATCTATTCCTATTGTCTTTGGATAGTGAAGTTTGCAATGTTGCAACAAACAAGGCATGTTTCAACACGTAAGTCACAGACAAGGGATGCCATAACAAGTCAACAACGAATTGCATGGTGTTAGCGCTTTCTTTTCTCATGTCGTATGTCCTTTCTTCTTCTTCTAACAATCCTCTCTTTCCTTAAAATATACAGGAACTTGATGATGGAAAGGTTCTCCTCCGATTAGCACATTTATATGAGGTTTCGATTCCTCTCTTGCTCTAATTTCACATGTTTTGAGTTCCTCATTTATTGATGAGGTCTGAGGAATGTGTCTCCAAATTTTATGCTTTTTGCCATATTCTTGTTTGAGTTGCATGCTATTGTCATCTGAATATAATTGGGCAAACAACTACTAAAATACTAGTAATCCTTGACCTCTTTCTAGGAATACCAATAATTAACAGGGAAATGGCTGTAAAGATCAGGGAAAATGCTAGCATTTCTTTAGTTTGGCATTCCATGTCTGGCAGATTTTCCTGAATACAAAATGATAAAGCTGATGCTGTCATATTTTGAAAATGAGCAGCAGCAGCATCCTGCTGCTCTAAATGGCAGTGATACTCAGTTATCCTTTTAACACCGACTGGGAGTCAGCCTGCAGTATTCTACTGAAGATGATATTTTAGCAGTAACAATAGCTATACTGGACAGGATTGATTGTTTTCATTTATATTTCATAAACTCGAATTTCCAAACCTATGTTTTCTTTAAATTTCTGAACGTTTATTTGCTTGGCTCCATGAAATACGCAGATTGGAGAAGACAAAGATCTTTCTGTAATGGCAAGCGTAGAGCTGAAGAAGTTGTTCCCTAACAAGAAGGTAGAAGCAATGTTCTCCTGACACTTAACTAGACTTGAGTTCTAATTATTTCTTGTGATATACTCTGTCCGTGCTCTATTCAGATCGGCCAGGTAACAGAAATGAGTTTATCAGCCAATCAAGATAAGAAAGAAATGGAAAAGAAGAGACTTGTCTGGAAAGCCGAGGGCCCAGTAGGACGAGAAGCAGTGGCGAGGGGTGGACCGGTGGATCCTGCAAAACTGGTTGTGGAACTTGGCCCTATGGAAATCCGTACCTTTGTCATTGATTGGGATAGCACTACACCATCACCAAATTCGTTTTGATGCCTAAGCTAATGTTAGTAAAGTTCCACAAAGGAAATTCTTGCTAGCTAGGACACTGCATTGTGCTTCATTGGGCCGTGAAATTGTTAGTTCACCTTGTATGTCTGAATCGTAGGTTGATTGTGGGTGTAATGTGATCACTTTGTACTTTCCACTTTAATGGAATGGAAATGTGGGAAATAAAATGGGTAGTTTTCATTCTTGGCCCTTTAACTTCTGCCTTTGTAGCATAATTTGCCTTTCAAACTTCAGTTTATAATAAATAAAAAAAAATACCTAAACTCAATGTTATATAGCGGGTTAATAATATAAATGGTATAATCCTGATCACAATGTTGCAAATTGGTACCATATCTTTAATTGTTATAAATTTATATCAATTATTTTGAAAAAGTTACAATATGATGTCCAAATTCAATTTGCTTTGAAAAATGACTTAGTAATCAGTCAATATACTATGAGTTTAAAAATTGTATTTTCTAACTATCACTTCATCTTTTCTTTTTATTGGAAATTGGATTAGGTATACTACAATATCAAAATGATTAATATCAATTTATAATAATTAAAAAAATTGATATCAATTTATAATATAGTTATAAAAATTAACGTCATCTATGTTATTAATCCATTATATAACCGATAAATTATTATGCAAAAATGACTAAAATCATACCTGGCATTACTTTTTTTTTTTTGACTGACTACTTGGCATTACTAAAGATAGTATTTTAAAGATGTGTCTTAGCCTTTTAGGTGTAAAGTATTTTATAAAATGTATTTTCAGTGAATATATTGTTATTATTTTCTTATCAAAGAGTGAATATATATATATATATTGAAAAGAATATATTATTGTTTTTTAGAACTCTACAAAATATTACTGTAAAAAAAAAAAAGAACATAAAATATCGGTGCTATTAATTAGATAAATAAAATGATCGTTATACTTTTTTTAAATGTAAAACAGTAAAAGGGCATGGTTGGAAAATGGGTGCAAACATCAGGGGCATTACGGTAAAACAAAGTGACGTATTCGATGAAAGATGCGGCAGGTACCCGTGGGGCGGAGACTATAGAAGGGAGTTGTATTAAAGAGAGGAGAAGCTGGTACCCAGTCGTGCCTACGCCAAGACAAGCTACCTACCAGAACCTTCTTTTGAAATTTCATGTCCATCTTGCCCATCCAAGCTCAAGGTTCCACTTCGTCTTCCTCTTTTGATTCCATCTCTCCTAACCCTAATTCCAATCATGGCAGGCCCCCCTCTCCTTCTCAATCTCCCTCTTCTCTCTCCCACCAATTCCGATCCATGCACTTCTCTGATTCTCAATCTCCGATCGCTGCATCAGGTGCTTTTTTCTTTTCTTTTCTTTTCTTTTATTATCTTTCCATGTTTTGTTTCCTCGCTATGTCTTTTTCTCTTTTCCTTCTCGGTTTTGCTTATTTCTGCGGATGAACCCTAGGTCGTTTTCCCGCTGAAATTTGTATGATTTTTAAAATTAAATGTCCTTATATGTTAGTATAAGTTGTGTGCATGCTGTTATGGTTTCATTTGTTGTTCCTTGTGTAGTTCCAAGCTTCTGTTGCCTTTTGTGTCTAAAAAGAAAGTGTTCGCTTTCCGTATTCTATTAAAATGGATGATTTCATTCACGTAAATTGGATCTTCTTTTTGTGGCAGATCATTGACACTTTTTAGAGTGATAATTAGACTTAATTGTTAGTTGCATGTGGTGACTTATCATGTTTATTGCATTGTATATGGCAGGCCTACTGGCTCCAGCAGCAGAAGATTCTGGTGGATCTTCCAAAAAGGTTTTTGTGATGTTCAGCGTTAGAATTATACTCTTTACATAACAGTAAAATTTAACAATGACATTCTTATGGAGTTCTAAGAAACACATAATAAATTAAGTTGAGTTGAGTGCTTACCTTTTTTTTTTTTTTTTTCCTTTTTCCCTTTTTGGTTAAGGTGAATAAATCAAGGACACGCAATGAGAAGAAAAGTTTTCCATCACAAAATGGAGAGACACATACTCAGCCTCACCTTAATGGTGAAGGGGTTGGGTCTGCTCAGTCCAAGGGGAAACTATCAGAAAAGATTGCCTCTCCTCGAGGTCAGCAAAGTAATACTCAAGGAGGTAGTGCACAATCATATGGAAGAAGAGCACAGACGATGAATGCAAACCATTTACTGAATTTTCACTATGACCCCATTGCTCGGCCTCAGCCAAGAGCTCCTCCTCCAAGTCGGCAGCATAAGATAAAACCTTATAACAGGGATTTGTTCCTTCAGGCCAATTACAAATTTGTTGTGTTAGATACTGAGAATCATGCTCCTGAAATGATGGATCCGGATAAAATGCTTCAGTGGGAGGATATAATTTGTGTGAGGTATGCCACTCCTTTGCCAGTGCAGTGTCCAATTTGTTTGGAATACCCTCTGTGCCCCCAGATAACATCATGTGGCCATATTTTCTGTTTCCCCTGTATTCTTCAGTACTTGCTAATGGGCAAGGAGGATCACAAAGGTGATTGCTTTAAAAGATGCCCCTTATGTTTTGTGATGATATCTCATAAAGAATTGTATACCATCATTATTGAGAATGTTAATCAGTATTGTGTTGGTGATACCATAGATTTCATGCTTTTAACTCGGCAAAAAGATTCATTTACTCCATCTCAAAAAAATAAACCTCAGATGGTTACGGTGCTGAATTGTAATAGTGATGCATATGATCCCTTTTCAAAGTTTACATTCACTTCTGATGTGGAACTTCCGGTGAGAAAAGCAATATCGGATTTGGATTGTTGGTTGGCTAAAGCAGATTCAGGGCTTGTGGATGACTTGGAGAAGCTTCCTTATGTTTGTGCTGCAATGGAGCAATTAGAACTGAGGAAGAAATATTGGAATGAGCAAAGGAGGTGCAACAAACTTGAAAATTTCAAAGATACCTACAGTTGGAAACAAGTTCAAGAGCCTGTGTCAGCGGCAAATGTTAATTGTGCTTATCACGACAGTGCTAGTTGCAGATGTCTAGCGCAATCTGGTGATGTCAAAGATGGAAATAAGGCATTGAACCACTTGAAGTTGGATGGGTTTGAGTTATTAGAAGGTCAGGAATCAATTTTATCCTCCTCATATGATGAAAGCAGGAGTTTGCCAACAACCTCAAATGGATCCAGAGATGTTAAGGACAGTGATTCATACAATTTCTACCAGGTTAGTGCTTGGAGATTACATGTTTCTTTATCTGGTGCTTAGTTACCAATCCAGGTGGCTATGCGTACGCGGTTTAATAGACATCACGATTGATCATATTAGTGTTTCAGTTAAGAAGCATGCATCAGTTGCCTTCCTAGTGCTGTTCATATTAATTGAGCTAGCATAATTTTTCTGAAGTTTATCCAGAAAGCAACGTCCTTGTCCATAAGTGTAAATGTGTCTGCATTATGTCTTAATCTTTTGTATGGTTGTCCTTTTTGGATGAATGTATGCAAAATGATGTCAAAGAGTATTCAACTGAGTGGAAGCAATTTGTTGAATTTAATGCATAAGTTTTGTGTAAGTCTTTAGTCAGTAGGATAGGAAAATGCATTTTGCTAATGAACAATAGCAATAAGAAGTCAATGCCTCAATTGAGCACTCACCCTCAGAATGACTATAATACATGTGCCTGTGTGATTTCTTGAACCGTTGGTCCTGTGTGCAATGAAACTCTGAGGACTTCTTATGTTTATTTTGTTTCCTTTTGAATAATTTTAAGAGGGTATGAGATGAAGTGGTAGCTCTGTTCCAAGCATGCATTCAATAAGAAAATCATTGTCAATTGGAACTTGTGCACACCATGTCATTGTCTGTGAACTATAATGGACATGGCATTTTTATGCTATTACTGGACAGCAGGAGTTACCTTAAGCTAGTGGATGCCATTGGTTCACACTTGTCTGTCAGTAAGCCTTATGAGTTGGATTGGTTGTTTCTATCTTCTTTTTATACATCAAAATGATAATAATTAGCGATCATTTATGCCTCCAATTTCTGAAGTTGTTTTTTCACTTATATTCTATCTCTGTTTCAGGCAGTCGATGGTCAGTACCTCATTCTTCATCCACTAAACATGAAATGCCTTCTACACCATTATGGGAGCTACGATATGCTTCCACACAGGTTTGAGTAATCTCTAAGTTTTTGCCTCCCCCTACCTTGGGATGTGATTGAGAATGATATAAAGCCATATCTAAGTACACAAATAGTACTTTGAAGAAGTTTTTTATTTTATTTTTTTATATCAATTATTATTTTTTCAATTGCATTCTCAGATTGATAGAGTCTGATTTGTATAATAATATGTGCACTGCACATTAAGCTATTGGCATAATGGTGTGATCATTATTCTTGGTGTTTCTGAATGTGTTCACATCTATTCAGGATGTGCCTAGTGATTTGAGTCACCTAATCTACAAAGATTTAAGAATATTTTTTCATGTTTTTATAAGTCTTTGCTTTACTTTTATATTCTCAAAAAATATGATCTTGACATAATTCATTGATAAAGAAAAGTCATGTTCAACATAGGATGGATATAGCATCACAATATGCTCTCAAATTTTTGCTGATTATTCTGTGAGACTGCAGTGGAAACTGTTGGAATATCAAGCATGACATCATTCTTAGTCAATATAAGTGATGATCAACTCGTTTATTTATTGTAGGGTAAGTGGAAAAATCATGCAATTGGAGACTGTGACTCAGTCAGAAGCAATAAGAAGGCGTTATCGATATTTAAGCCATTTTTCCTTGACAACAACATTTAAAGTATATCTTCCACTGTTGACTTTGCTATATTCTCCATCTCTGTTGTTATTATTATATTGATTACCCTTACCCCTTTTCAGCTATGTGAAATTGATTTAAATGGAGTGCTGCCTTCTGATGCCCTGTTTCCTTTCATGGATGAGATTAAGAAGCGTGAGAAGCAGCGGAGACAACTAGCCAAAAAGGTATGTTTGCCTTCGCAGTTTTTTCAATTTGAACTTCATTTCTTGGATTGGGTTAAGGATTTTATGCAGCCATGTATTTTTGTGGAGTTAATATGTAGTAAACATATTATTTTTCAGTAAAACTGTTTGAGTTTTAATGTTAAGTTCTGTTTATGCATTGAAAACCTGAAATTAGTTCCATGAATTTTAATGTGACTCCTTTAATTAAAATAAAATAAAATAAAACTTGTGATGGTATATTCTTGTTAAACTTTTTTATCAATGTTTGTTGTTGGTGATTCATTTTTTTCAGTTTACACGTAGATGTAACATGAATTTTCTGTATTTTTTAGTATTTTATGCTGTTCTTATTTTTAGGAATACAAGGAGAAGATCAAGGCTGAAGTTGCTGCTGCCTCTGATTCTCTACCCATTATATCCAGTTTGGGACATTCCTCTCATGATGGCTCACCTAAATTTTCCATGGATGACTTTCAAGGTATTTGCTGTTCTTTTTATGCAGATTTGATACCTTGTATTCACAGGATATTTTAGGGTGATATCTATTCAGGTAATTTGTTATGTGAACTGCATGAGAATGAACTCTGAAAGGGCTTCCATTATGATTGATTATGAAGTTCAGTATGGTCTTAGAATAGTGTATGGATTTCTCTACAAGTCACGTACAGGTTACATGTGTTTACAGAACAAGTCATTAGAAACTTTGCTTTTTTTAAATCTTGCTTCTCTTAAAATCTAAATTGAAGTTTACTTAATTTGTTGGCATAGGCATTTTGTAGTAGGGCCTGCCTGTCTTCCTAGGTTTGTAATTTGTTTCAACCGTGTTGTGGTCAGTACCCACATTGGGATAGTTATGTTCTCAAGGGTAGTTATGGATATGAATCTAATATCCTGATTGCTTTGAATTCTTCCTTTTTCATCCCGCCTCCTGACCTTGTGGTGATGGTTGTAAATGCATGCTGGATTTTTGTTTCTGGAAAATGATTAAGCTTGAGTTGCCTTGTTCTTTTTGTCTTCAGCTCTCGGAAGTAACAGCGCACTGTCATCAATCCCTCCAACATCATCTAGCCCTCCAGTTGCTGGGGAGAGGATACTGTTCTCAAATGTTGCTAGGCTTGGTTTTGCTGCTGCCCTTGATTCTCCAGCATTGAAAATTGAGGAAAACATTGCTTTGAATAGCAACAGACTGGCGAATAATTCTTCTAGTGCATCTGGTATTTCACTAATTTACTGTTTCTTCCCTTCTATGGCTTCTCTCCCCATTTTTGAGGGTTGAATACCTGTGGTTTCATTTAGTAGGATGTATAGCTTAAGATTATTTAATAATGACACATTCTGGCTGTGTGTTTGATGTTATTTCCTGTCTCCTTTGACTGCATTGCCTGTAATCTGTCCTGGTGTGGAATCAAATCTGTTTTGTTTTTGAATGTAGGTACAAGAGATTCAGGTACACCAACATTTGCCAATGTAATATCCAGAGTGAAATCCGGAGAAAATTTGGATACACACAAGGCTAATGAGATTGGAAAGAAAGGAAAGAAACCAAGTCGAGTCCTTCTGTCCACGGCAGGTGGCCGGCGGTACTAAAGCATCAGCTCAATTTCTTCCTATTACACTTAGCTTGTATCTATTCAGAGACTTTGACCTTGTAAAATGGATTTCTCTTGGAATTTGCGTGACTCTCTGTAGATGGCAATGAGAATAAAATCGCAATAAAAAGATAGTTAAAAATGTACAGCCCGTCTTCTTTGAAATTCATGTTGGCATTTTTTTTTCCCGACCTGTGTATTCTAGATTCTAGGCCGAAGGTTGTTAAGCCTGCTATCTTAATACAAACTGAATTATGAATTGCAAGAAGAAAACATGGGCGTCATTATTTCCTCGAGTTGGAATCACTAATGAGGTTTAAACTATAAAGAAGTCAAAAAACAAAAAAAAAACTCTAAAACGACCAATGGCGTTGCGTTTTGCCTTTCAGAAACGGTGTTGTACAGGTCCTCGTGTTGGGTTGCTTTATCTTTTCTCGCTGTCTTCTCCTAGCATAGCAGTCGTCTTCCGAGAAATAAACTAAAGTTGCCTTATGTTTGCTGGTTTCTCTGTCTCTGTTTCGCTAAGTAAGCGAGGTTTCTATGTAATGTTTGCTTTAGTTTACGTGCATAGAGAGTATGAGCTATGAGGCCTCATAAGAATAATAGCAGCAGCAGTAGGAGACCAGCTGTTCTCCACCTGGTCTGCATTGCCGCATTTTTCTCTCTTCTCGTTTTCGCTATTCAATCCTCTTTCTTCACAGGTTTTTTTTTCTTTCGTTTTCGATTTACTTTCCGATGACTTAAACTCTAGGTTTTCTCTGTAACTTTTCCGCCATCTTTGCAGGTGATCGTAACTCGAGTCTTTACAGAGAAGAAATTCGAATTTTGTCTGATTTTCAGTCCTCTGTTCAGCAATGCGTGGTTAGCATTTATAGTTGCTTAATTACTTGCATATCTAGTGCGATCTCCATTTGCCTGTTAGATCGATATATCTTGTATCATATTATAATTAATGGATTTGGAATCCAGTTCTAGATGCGTCCGATTCTCTGGAATTTCGTTTCTTAAGGCTTTTGAAATGAAGTAAACTGCTATTGTTTAAGAGATTGAATTTTTTAGAGTATTGCTGATCGGAGAGTTTTTAAGCATCACAATTAGTATTTGTATTTGGTTATTTTGAGTCCTATGAGAGGAGCGTTTGTTATTTATGTAATAACGTAGTTGTAAACTTGTAATGCTTTGTTCGTTGTTTCAATTCTTAAAAGCTGCAAGTTAATTATAGGCAAACAGAGGGCTCGGTCTGACGGCACAAATCATTGACCATTGCAAGTTGACTCTCAAGTTTCCTGATGGCACTAATAGCACTTGGGTCTGCTTCTCTCTGTCCATCTTTTTCAATTATATCTTAAGAGAGTTTTTCATTCAAGAAATGCTATTGATTTTGAAAGCTGCTAACTTGATTGTCCTTTCTTGGCCTCAGTATAATGAACAATTTAAAATTTATGAACCGCTGGAGTACCATTATGATGTTTGTGATGCAATTCTATTGTGGGAACAGGTTGGTGCCTTAGTTTTTTTTTCATTTTCATAATGTGGTTGTCCTTGTGGAAAATTGCAATCTAATGTATTCAGAAATGCAGTATCGTAACATGACTACAGTCCTGACTAGAGAATACCTTGATGCTCGGCCGGATGGGTGGTTAGAGTATGCGGCAAAAAGGATAGCTCAATTGTATGATACTAATTGTCCTCCTCCTTGTAATTTGCTTGGCTATTCCTTATTTTTGTCTGTCCCATATACTATCTCCAGACGACTTTTTAATGCCAGGTAAGCTTATTTGCACTGATTTTATTTGGTCGCAGGGGTGCCAATAAATGCTACAATCAGACTCTTTGTGAGGAACACCTTAATTTGATTCTACCAGCGACACCCCCTTTCCATCCCAGGCAATTTCACACTTGTGCTGTTGTTGGTAACTCAGGAGATCTTCTAAAAACAGAGTTTGGAGAAGAGATTGACAGTCATGATGCTGTCATACGAGACAATGAGGCTCCGGTTAATGAGGTAAACTGGCAAAACTTGGGCTAGATCATTCAAACATGAATACGAATTGTTGCTTTTACTCCTAACACCACTTAATGTCGATCAGTACACCCATTGTATTACTTGGATGGCAGGGGATGACCTCATGAATCTAATAGTTTCTGAAGTCCTTTAATCAAATTTGTTATTTTCTATTTGCATATCTGATTTTGCAATATATTTCAATGGAGTCATTTTCAGATATGTGCCACATTGTAAGCTACATTGTGGTTCTTTCTGTTGGACAGTTAAAAGATTTTGTGGAAGTTCTCATTTTGTTTTCATTTATTATGTAGAAATATGCTAAGCATGTTGGGCTAAAGAGGGATTTCCGCCTTGTTGTTCGTGGTGCTGCTCGTAACATGGTTAAGATTCTCAATGGATCTAGTATGTTTTTATATCTGTTTGCCACTGCATATAAAACTGTTGCACTGATTCTTTCTTTCCTTTTCTTTTCTTGCTATTTAAATGACCAAATTTTGACAGGCTTAGTTTGATTGTAGTCACATCACGTTTAGGCAATTAGAAAAATTGATAAATGCATTGGCTCAATGTTGGCACAGTAACTACCACTTTCTTTCTGTATTGTTGCTTTCTTCTTTTCTTTGCAATACATTTATTGGATATCAAATGCCTGAAAGCCTCTTTGTGGAAGGCAAGCAAATTGAGTTCTTTATGTAGTTATTCTTCAGGGACTACCTTTGTTTTTTAGCTTGCACATGCAGTTTTAAAATGGAAGAACCAAGGTAGGCTTATTAGTTTAGGAAATGTATAGGAGCACAGAATTTTTAGAACACATTAAGTCTTTTCCTTCCCTACAAGAAAAACATGGAGAGTTTTCTTCTCACTTTCACTTGGAAGAGGAGTGTAGTATTAGAAGGCTGATTGAATTCTGGTTTTAGTTTGTTTGAAAACAGATATATATATATATATATATATATATATATCCTATCTTTTTGTCTTATTTCTCTTCTTCCATATTATTCTCTGATCCTATGTTCTCTACTTAACAAGGGTGCTTCTGTGTTTTTGTGTGTTTTCATGCGTACAAAAAGCAAATATAATTGGTTTTTTCTGCTGCAGCTGATGAAGTACTTATAATCAAAAGTGTGACCCACAGAGACTTTAATGCAATGATAAAGGTAAGCTGCGAATCTCAACCTGTCTGTTTTATTTCTATATATGTAGATTTTTAAGTGGAGGAAATTATTTATTATGTCACATTGTTGCCTGAATAATTGGTTACCATTTGTCATCTACTAGATCATATGCATGGTCTGTAGAAAATTTAACGTTACTCCATTGGCATCAAATGGATATAACCTTTGCCAGCTTTTCTTACAGCTTCATTTCCTTGAGTGCATCTAACACATTTTGTAACATTTGTATTGCAGAACATTCCAAATCCGGTTTACCTTTTCCAAGGAATTGTGCTTCGGAGAGGTGCCAAGGGAACTGGAATGAAATCTATTGAACTAGCACTTTCAATGTGCGACATTGTTGACATATATGGATTCACAGTTGATCCTGGCTACACTGAATGGTACATTTAATTCTGAAGTTTTTTATTTACTTTTGCCGAGTAATTGTTGAATCATTATTTTATGTATTCTTCTCCATGTGTCTAAATATTCAGTTCACAATTGAGCCCTTTATTTTGTTCTCATGGTTTTTATCTATGATGTTTTCCTTAAGTAGCTACGAGCATGAGGATTAGAATGTGTGATGTTAGGCATTTCAAATGTTCTCAATATTTCTTTTCTCTTTCATTACTGTATATGCAACATTTCAAATAAGTTGATGTCTTCTTGTCTCCAATGCTATATAATATGTCATAATAACATAAAGTTTCTCTTTTTGTGCATGGGATATTTAATGCTTCAATTTATCCCTTTTTTTATCTAAATATCATTCTGATATTTCTTGTAGGACGCGATACTTTTCTACTCCCAGGAAAGGGCACAATCCACTTCAAGGACGAGCATATTATCAGCTCCTAGAGTGCCTTGGTGTAAGACTATATGTGCTCTTGCTGAGAAAAGATTATGCTATTTCTGAACTTTTTGTTGACATTTGTATTAAGCTATACATCTTCACTGTGTTTTATTGGTTCTATTTTTTAGGTTATTAGGATCCATTCTCCCATGAGATCTCAGAGGAGACAAGACTGGTCAGATATTCCCAGTCGAGAGATGATAAACAGAGCTCATGCTGCTGCCTTGCGCTTAAAGAGGGGCCATGGGCTAGGACAATTCGGAAGTTGTAACGTGTGGGACAATGTGGATCCTGACAGTAGTGGGCCCATTTCAGGATCTTCAGACATGAGTGATGTCAGGAAGTACTCGAATTATAAAAAATGGGAGGTCAAGCCGTTTGAAAGTCTTAGAAAGGAAGCACGTGATCACTATTTCCAGATGAAAGGTGTGTCTCTGTACAAAATGGACGGCAATAAATTGGATGATCTGGTATGTGTGAGGCATTCCTTGAAATCTGAGGTATGAGCAGCAGCTTACATTGGTGCAACTTCATAGTATTGTCCTTCAGTTATTAGCAAGCAGGCAGATCTCAGCTCGTGGTTATCAATTTGGCTCCAGACTGACATTAAGATGGGGGTACTGAATGATGTATCTATTCAATATGATTTTTTGCCATTATTTAATCACTTTGACAAATGTTCTTTAAGATAGTTAGGAAATTTGGCACCAGCCGTAGCATTTCATGCATGTGCAAAGGAGAAATGTGGCACCAAAAGTACATTGTCACTGAATCTCTCCTTCAAGTCTTCAACTTAATGTGCCAAGGAGACATTGTGGTAATCCAGTAGTCAATTCTACCTGCTTTTGAGGAATCATGGAAGGGCAAAAGAGAAAACCTGCAAATGTGAGTGTTCACCTTGCTTCGTCTTTATACTGGTTATGAAGAATTTGATATATTGATTGCTTCAACGTATTTTAACATTTAAGGGAGTTCCAGGAAACATGGTTTGAGGCTTTGGTGCTTGTGGAAAGGTTATTGTTGGAAAGTACTAAATTGTTAATTATATACTGAAATTTTGTCATATTCTGTATATGTTATTTTGTTTGCAAGCTATTTATCTATAGTCTAAAATTTGGATATAGAAATATAATGGGTTGATTGACTAATTAATTCACCAATTTGATGCATATATATATATATATATGCACTTTCTTTTTTACATTTATCTCGTCTTTTATTTAAAAAACTGTTAGAGTGTTTTTATGATTGCATTTAACCCGAGCAATACATCATCATAGGCCTTTTTGTGAGGTCTATTTATTGACTAATTTAGTACATCCAATTAAAAACTTAACAAATTCAATAAATTTAGAAACCAAACCTCACATTAAAGTTTATTGATTAATTAGACATTTGTGCAATCCAAATATAATCTTATTCACTAGAAAATGAAGTAGAAGAATCCTATTGCTTGCGGGGCAAATAGAGACATTATAGGAGCTATCATTAAACAAAAATATGTCAAAGATGAGAAACCATAATAATAATAATAATAATAATAAAATCTCCCAGATGATGAGAACCCGCTGAGATTTCTGCATCTCTTACATGTCCTCAAGAAGAAGAAGCAACCCTTATCCAAACACTGAACATTATATCACATAAAAATATCTTGCTCCTTCGCTTGCCTATTCTATGAATTAAGAACCCACTCTCTGGTCTCTATAGTGTGCGCCATTGAAACGTCCATCAGCTAAAATATCAAAATGCAGGCAGCTTTGAGTATTTCACCTCCTGTTCTCTCTTTAAACCCTTCCAACTCCAAGAATTTCTCTCAGTCTAACGTTTCTCCACCAAAATTGCTAGCTTCCTCTGTTCCTTGTCGCAGCGGCAGCTCTGCAATCAAAGCAGCTGTTAATGTTGCCAATGAAACAGTCACTGTTGATTACAGCTCTGTCATCTCGTAAGTTATTTTCTTCTTCGTTGGATAATGATTCTCAAAGTTTCTTGAAGCCGGGTCTTGTTTCCAACTATTAAGTTTTTCCTTCTTTTTCTTCTTCTTCAGTGTTTTTCCAGCAGAAGCATGCGAAACCATCGGCGGAGAAGCATGTTTGGCTGACATATACCCTGAAGTAAAGCTTGAAAGGGAGGCCAGAAATGAAGCTAGAATTGCTACAGAGTCCATTGAGAGAGAGTATCTAGAGTACAATGGAGACGTTATGAATGCCTCAATAACCCAAAATTGTCTTTCCGTTTTTAAATTAGGTCAGCGGTTGAATTGTGTTAGTTACTGATAAATGATGATATAATTTCTGCAGGGTTTTCTGCGCAGAGGCTTGTGATGATCTCGGTGGAGAATTCTGCGGGCGTGAGTATCAGAGAGGAGTGTATTAGAAATAGAAAGAGAGAAAATTAATGTCCCATTACTAAAACCGTAATTACTTTGTATCCAATGTATATACTTTTTATGTTACTACTAATGCATATTACATGTTTCATGCGCAACTTTATACAAGCTGTGCTCTTCGCAATGTTGATGGCGACATCAAAATTGAATCACTTAAATATCACAGCGAATGCTTAGCAATAGCTTTTGCGTTGATCAGCACACCGGAGGGATCACCGATTCAGGTTATGAAGAATTTGCGAGCCTGTACAGATTGCCATGCGGCGATCAAGCTGGTTTCTAAAATTGTTGGAAGAGATATTACAGTCAGAGATGGGTTCTGCTCCTCTAGAGATTACTGGTAAGTGATCCCTAATTGCGCATAACAGAGATATTGATTTTGCAGGAAAACTTGAATTCACTCGGGCAAATTTCTGATTTTTTTTTTTTAAAAAAAAACCAAAATTCTGAAACGAATTCAAGGACTGAGAGAGATAGGCAAAAATCATGGTAATTAAACAGCAAAATTTTTAGATTACATTAAAGAAAAGAGCGAACTTGAAAATCATTTGTTATGCTTGTTCTTACTTTTATTGACAACATCATCAAGAACAAGCTCGAGCAATTTCCTATCCTTGGATTTGGCAATCTTCTTCAATGTCTTGGGATTAGTGATCTTCTGCAACTTAGTCCCAGACTTCAATATGTTCTCTTGCTTCTTCTTCTCTCTCTCCTCTCTCTGCTTCCTCTTCTCCTCCTTGTTCCTCTTTATCTCATCCTTCAATTCGTTCATTCTCTCCCTGTACGCTCTCTTTATCTCCTTCTGCCTCTCCCTCTCCTCGAACGCCGTGCCCTTCTTGCTCACCAGCTTCGCCGACGCCCTCTGCTTCCTCGCCAGCTTCCACTTCCTACCCGACACTTCCCTGGCTATCACGCCGTCATAAGTTGGATTTCCAAACACCGGCTTGTCTGGATTATCTAATGACGGTACCACCGACCGCTTTGCCGGTGGAGGAACCGTCTCACCGTCGATCTCCATGGGTGCATCACCGCTTTCGATTGCGGAAGCTGATTGAGCTTCCCGTTTTCTCTTGTAAGTCTTGCCGCCAAATCCTTCATCGAGGCAACGGAAATCAATTGTGCAAGCCATGACTATTGTGCAGTATCACAAACCCTACAATGCAAATTGACTCGATGATATTGAACTATTTATATGGAGCAGGGTAAAAGTCGGGTTTCGGGTCACGAATGGGTTTTGAGAAATTTTGACAAACTATGTTTAATCTTTATAAATATTTTCGTTTTTTTTCTTTTTCAAAATTATTTTCATTTTTATCGTTTTTTTAATTTTTAATTTTCAAAAATGATAGTAAACATCGCTGCATACTTTCAAAATCGTTCGTACTATTTTTTTTTTTTCTTAATTAGTTGGCACTCAAATTTTCCCTAACATCATGTGGGTAAAGATCCAGCAAACCCCAACATCGGATTCACATTTCACTGCATTGAATCTATTGGTGTATGCACACAATTCCAAATCTAATCTTGTTCAATATTTGGATTCCTTTTCCAGTTTTTTTATGTGGAATTTTAAGGTGCACCTGGTATAATTTACACCAGGTGCCTTAAAATTATTGGATTATAAATTTTTAATCTCATCTGTTGATAATGAATAGTTAAAATTAAAAGTTGATGATCCAATAATTCTAAAACATACAGTATAATTTACACCGAGTGCACCACAGAGCCTTCTTTTTTTTATTCTTCCATTAATTTTGGTTTTGCTTCCCTCTCTGTAAATTTGAGCTTCGCATGTTTACTCTTTAGTTTACAGCCCAAGGAAGGAATAAATAAAGATTAGAAGATTAATTTCTAATCTATAGCGTTAGGGAAGAGGTTTATACCAATGTATTAGTCAAAAGTAAATGCTAAAAAAAAAAAATCATTGTTTTCATAAATTTTTTGAAGCAATTTTCTGCAAATTTTTTTAATATTATTATTTAAAAAAATTTAAGCAATTCAATTAAGGAATTCTCGAAATATACCTGAGATATTCTCAAAATATATTGAACATATTTATAAGGTATTTCCGATTTGTTCCTAAAAATTTTTTAATATATTCCCAAAATATACTCAATGTATCAAGTTATACCTAAGGAATTCCTAAAAATAATAAACCAAGATATGCATAATGTATACCGAATGTGTACTTTTTGGTATTATTTTTTGAGTGCATAACATTTTTAGACGCTTTTGATAGTTTTGAAAAAATTTCAAGTTGATGTTGCAAATTTTTGGAGCTTTTTTACAATTTTAAAAAATTTCCTCAAGTCTTTATGCTGCTGGTCTGCTTATCAATTGTTATATCCTGGACCCCAAGGCATGTAACATTATAGATCAAGATCCATCTCACATGTGAGAGACAGTAAATAAATTAAATTTATATAGCTATCAAAAACACATTAGCAATTTTGTAAATGTTTATTTGTTATAAACTGAAAATTCATTACGAATAAAGTAAATATTTATTAAATTATTCAGAAATGTTCATTTGTAATAAAACTGAAAATTCATTACAAATAAAGTAAAAATTTATTAACAAAGATTTATTTGTTATAAAATTGAAAATTCATTACGAATAAAGTAAAATATTCATTAATTTATTGAGAAATATTCATTACGAATAAACTAAAAATTTATTAGTTAAAAAACTAAAAATTCATTAGCTATAAAACTGAAAGTTTATTACGAATAAAGTAAAAGTTCATTAGTTTATTAATAAACTAATAAATTTTTCTTAATAAACTAAAAATCGTAATAAATCTTTTTTAATAAATTAATGAACATTTACTTTATTTGTAATAAATATTTCTTAGTAACCTAATAAATCTTTACTTTTATCACATATGTGAATATTGAACATTTTTCAATATTGTCACTGTTTTTTGCACATATCAATTAGACCATGGTCCATAATGTATCATGAGAATATAATTTGCGCCTGCTTATGCATTGGGCTGGACACATTCAAGTTCAAGCATTCTTCTAAGTAGCAATATTTTCAAAGCAGATCTAGAAGAGGCAAAAAATTAAAAATTAAACTAGAACTAAAATATAAATTATTTCATGCAAAGTAATATGTTCATGATTTATTAAAATCGGGCTGGACCATATTTGTAATATTTTTAATTTTTATAATACATGATTTAATTATTTTTGTGGATAAAATTCTGTAAAATACGAAAATTGATATAAAAATTACGAAAATATCACTGACTATAAATTTGGTGTCAGTCCTCTCTCTCCTTCAGCTTTCTCTCTTCTTCTCTTTTTCTCTCTTCCTCCAACTACTATTTCCATTTCCAATCACAACCAAAACGACCTCCGATCGTCTCAAAATTCGGGCAACAAGTAGATTTTAACCTCCCCAACACTTTGGTAATGTCAAATTTTTAGAAATCCAGTTAGTCCGACGGGACAATTTTAGGGCGTCAGGCTACCCCCACCGATTCTCCACCTTCTCTGCCTCTTTTCACCATTCTGATACTGGAAATGAGTTCAAGAGGTCCAAAAACCTTAGACTGGACCTTTGGAGCTCCGGGCATCGTCATTTGAAACTTGATCGGAATTTGAATTTTCTCGCTAGAGCTGCCAGAAATTTTATAAATATAGGCATTTCCGGTCACTTTCAAGACACAAGACTTATACTTTTAGACTCCCCACATCCTAAGGAAGCTACTGGTACCATCTGATCGTTATTCCATCGTTGTCGGAAATTTTCTGGTAACTAGAGTCCGGCAACCACTGATTGAACGTTTTTGGGCAGAATCTCTAGCTTGTTAAATTTAGTCATCCGATACCAACCACACATTTGTGTCATTTTTAGATAGTGAGATATGAATTTATTTGTGAAATTTAAGTATATTATTTAATTAATGTAATAAATTTATTTTATTGAGTAATTTGATGGATTGCATGATTATAAAATTATTGGAGAATATATTTAGACATTATAATAGAATTATGAGATGGTTATTAATAAAGTTGAATTATTGATAAATTATGGATTATTGAGTTAACTATATATGTTAATCGGGTATATAATAAATTGGAAACTCGGATTGTAATTAACTGTGTTGAAATGATATATTTTATAGGATTATGACCCGTAAGCAGGATGTTGTCTAGTTTTTAAAGGAGGTGTTGAATTTTCAATAGAAATTACGTTAAAGTTTGAGTAAAGGTTTCTACAAGAAAATTTTAGAAAAGTCTAGACTTAGAATTTATTCTTGATATTATATTGATATTTCTTATATTTTTATAGATTTTTTAGAGGTTTCACCAGCTGTTTCAGAGTCGTGAAAATAGTTAATTAAGAAAATTTACAGATTTGTGAGTTATATCATATGATTTCATAACATGCTACCCATCTCTACTACATTTTTTCTGGCATGCTAAATAATAATAATATTATTATTATTATTATTATTATTATTATTATTATTATTATTATTATTATATGCTTAAATGTAATTTGCTGAAGATATGATTGGATAAGACTGTGATGTAATTGTTAGGATGAAAACTATAGCAAAACGTGACACCTGATGAGTTACATCAAGACCATGTGTACACCGGTAATAATTTTATGATTATAGATGGATTGATAAGATACCATGATCGAGTCCGTCTCTTTGAGAATAAAATATATTATAATATGATAATATATATGGATGCTGAGAGTGATAACTTTGGTTGAGTTAATCTCTCAAGGCACCAGCACCATTTAGATAAGTGAATGACTGAAGAGGAGGACTCTGGTCGAGTTACTCACTCAATTGCACATATATATATATATATATATTGTGTGACTATATATTATAAGGTTATATAATATTGATTCACTCAGTGGAGACTGACTCGTCATTTATTTTTTTCTCAGGTAATAGAGATTCTCTTAATATTATTTTGGGTTGTCCTGCATCTTTTTCACTCTATGAGAACTTGATGTAATATTTTATTTTTTTTCAAAATTATTTCTCTTATAATATTACCTATTCTAGATCTCTGCAGTACCTTATATAAGAATATTAGACTATATATTATATGGAAATATAAGATGAGTATACATTCTCGCTTAGTGATGTTACAGTTATAAGTATACATTTAGCAAAATTTATATTAATACATGTTTGAAATATGATGTATATTTATGTTTAGGTTTGCTACGGATTTTGATGGCCTTAAGTCTATCCACTCCCTAACGCCGGTCACGATCCTAGATTGGTCGTGTCAATATTGATCAAATTGAAGCAGAATGGTAATAAATTGTAATGAATTTGAAAAAATTAACAGGGTACGAAAAAATTTCACTAGGCAAAAAATAGAGCACAACATAATTCTAAAATTGCGCAACATTGAATTTGGGGACAAACCTCCTACGCTTGAGAAGAAAATCAGACATTTGATTCACATTGTGACTAAAATCCTAATCGGGTTGAGAGATGAAAAGCAATAAGTTGAAGCAGAATGGTAGTCAGACATTCTCAATCTAATTCTGAGATGCCGATTTCGAAGAACGTCTTGTGGAGAGACCGGACACACTGTTCTGCTTCGTCATCATTCACAATTAATGAGATATTAACCTACGTGGCAAAAAACTCAATTAGAGAGTTCCTTGGCTACAGTAAATCTTAGAAGAAAATTCTCAACACCAAGACTTCTACAAGACACTAAATGCCCCGAACAAGAAGTCGCCCATACACCGCGTAGCCAACTATGTGTCTGGCGGGATGGTGCTTATAATGCTGGGTTTTCAATCTTAAATTATAGATCTGCAATACAGACTACAAGTACAAAAGGCGACGAAAACCAAAAATAGTTGGTGATACCTTAGATGCACCTTGTGATATCATCTGAACATTGACACCATTGGTTCGAAGAACATGAAATGCCTGTCATAGCAGCAATCCAGTAAGTAAACAAGTAGGACAAAAGCCAAGAACCGTATTAAGGAGTGACAGATATAAGCAGGATAAGAAATAATCAACTATTAATTTCAGATGAAAGTGGGAAAGCATCAATCTCATATATAAATAAATGGTTCTATACTATACAAAGCATGACTTCGGTTGCCCGCAAGTTCACTTAATGTTGACGATGTAGTAGTGTAGTGCGAAAGGGAAGTAGAATACCTTCTCTAATATCAAAGATGACCTTTGAACATTGCCAATAAGAGAAATTATAGATCTATGCTGAAGGAGATTGACTACAGCAATTTTCTCAAGCTCTTCAACAACATGGTCAAGTTCCTAGTCAAGAAAGATGCATTACTTAATAAGTTATGACGTCAACAATGAAATTGCCAATTCCTCCTGCACAAGAAATGCAAGCACAGAGACTTCAAAAGGAAAAAAAATTTCTTACACTTGCCTGCTGAATGAGTTCCCTGCTCCAGAGCTTTGATGGATCTAATGTCAAGGAAATACTGACTTCACTAGTAGCTACAACATCCACTGATATGCCCAAATCCTCAAAGATTGCAAATACCTGCATGAACAAAATTATTGTATTTTACGAAATCCAAGCCAACAGTGGAGACCTCAGATGATAAGAGGATCAAAATCAAATATTAGCAGCCTTCTTACCTTGGCAAGGAAGCCAAATTGACCAAGCATGCGAGTACTAACAATATCCAACATGGTAACATTACGTTTCAAAACAATGCTAGTCAACACTGCCTAAAATAAGGACAAGGAAAAATTGCAGTTTGAATTTGTCTACAAGAAATGTTGTTATTAATGCAGCTTGAATATGCATACAAGAAATGTTGCTTATTCTGACACAAACCTTGCTCATATCTCGAGCCTTGGTAATGAGAGTTCCAGGAGCATTTGGATTGTATGAATTTTTAACCCTAACAGGAATGTCACCCTCCCGAGCAGGTCTCATGGACTGGGGATGCAAGACCTGTAGGAAGGCCAAGATAGACAAGGTTAGACAATTCATTCTTGGGGGCGAGTTATCCATATCTCCATCAAAACTTCCTGTCAATGTTATTCAAGTTCTGATAGATCTATTACATCCATGAATAGCCCATGCAACTCTATTGATTCACTAAAAAGAGAACATGGTGCATATTTCAAAAACTTTTCCACGGTTAAAAAGCCTATTGGTAAAATGAAGATAAGATTATTAGCAAGAATCTCAAACAAGCAGTAACAAGAGTAGAGTTTGCCAGATACCAGGTTCTGCTTAAATAAACATTGATTATAGAGATAAGAAAAGGATTACCAATCCCGTTTAGCCAAGACATTAGAAATCATGTAATTCGTAGAAGGTCAAAAGCAGCATATCTATGCTAATTAACTACTTTGGACTTCAGATTTTTTCATTTATCCAGCATAAATGCTGGTGAAAGAGGGAGAAGGAAAAGAAAGAAAAAGAAATGCTAGATGTTCATCAATCTGGTATCATTTGCAGAAGAGATCAAATGATTGACTAAATAACTATGCAACAAACTCAATGTATGGGAGCTGCAAGTTAACCAGGTCAGAAGCTATAGAATCATAATACCTGTGCTCCAAAATATGCAAGTTCAGATGCCTCTTCAAATGTAAGGAATTGCACAGGTTCTGCACGTGGATATATATTAGGATCACACGTCAAAACACCATCAACATCTTTCCACACCTGTCAGGCAGTAGAGACTTAAATCCTTCAATTTCTATCAGAATATGAGAGCTGGTGCAGAAATATATTCCAAAGTATTGTATAACTTTGTTGATATATATGAATTCAAGAAAAAGGAAAATGTATGCTAATAGTTGATGTAACAATTGTATCCTTGTGAAATTGTTAGAAAAGGTGTCTAATCTCACTCGACTTAAAAAAAAGAGTAAAGAAGGATTAAGGGAAACAGAAATAGTTACATGCAGGCATTCCATGCTAACATTTACCTGAATCTCTCGCAAACCCAGTGCTTTTCCAATAGTGGTGGCCGTCAAATCACTGCCACCCCTACCTAATGTAGTAATGGCACAAGATCTCCAACCCTATTTGAAATTGGGAAAAAAAAATGATGGTTTGAAGTTGTACTAAACTCCCATTTACAAGATCGCATTAATTTCACAAACGAGATTCTTAAGCAACAGTTATGTCAAGGGACCTTTCCAAGGAAGCCAGTAACAATTGGAATTGCAGGATCACTAATCCAGTCCCCATATAACCTCTTTGCAACTGCTGGATAAGTTGCTTCCAGAATGTCTGCATTTGTGAAGTCATCTGTAGTGATAAAACCGATATCAAAAGCATCATACTGCCAAAGAAAAAAACAGTTCGTCATAATTGGCTGTCATAATATAATTATCCAGCAAATATGCTGGATAAATGAATTAAAAACGTCATAATCCAACTATCATAATATAATGATCTAAAATTTTTTTCTTTAAATGATCCACCAAAGTTGTCAAGCTGCTTTAAACAACTGCCTGCTTCTCTGACATATGACCTGTGCAATTTAGGCTATTCCTTTCCTCCATTACAATTCAAATTGCAAAATTTTTTTATTTGAAAAAAGAATTTCCCTGACAGAATAAGATTTGCAGATTTAAACAATCAATGACAAAAATTTATTCATAATGAAAAAAAAACTAGAAAAGACACAACTTACTTGGCGGGCTTTTGTATCAATTTTATTCAAATATGCTGCAAAAATCCTTGTGGACATGCATTCCCCAAATGAAACTAGATAGTCTCTTGTCCGTGGAGTTAATTCTTTCATCATAGCAATTCCCTTCAGAAGCTGCTCCAATTCTTCAAGATGAGCTGCAAAAAGGTCAAGTCGACCATGTAAGCTGTTTTCTGATCATACAAGTTTAGAAGAAACATAAAGCATATTCCATATGATGAGCTTTGACTCTACAACAATGTGTAAACTACTGGACCCTGTTGTTATGAAAGAAATTACAAAGCATAAAGGAACTTGTGTAACTGCTGGGCTACAAATTGAGTTATGAATATTAATTTAGAAATAAGCAAAATAGAAACTCACTTGCAATAATTGACCTCTCTACTTCCAGATCATCTACAGTCCTGACAATATAAGAGTATGCACAGTGAGAAAATATACCATGCCAATGTGTGTTCTGAAGGCAAAAGAGGGAAACAAAAAACTTCACTTTTCTTACTTGAGATGCAATTCCTTAATAAAGCTCAGCTCATCAATTGTGTCCACATTAGTAACACCACAACAAACTGCCTTTTCTCCAGCCTAATAACCGAAGAAACAAATTCACAATAGTCTTTTGAAGAGAAAACAATAAAGAACATCAACATAGATAAATGGTGAAGATGGAATGATGTTTACCAGCAGAAGATTGTTAGTTGTTTTTCCCATTGCAGATAGAACAACGACAGGCCTCTCATCTGGGAAGCTCAATATAAGGTCAGCAATTTCCCTTATCCTCTCAGCACATGCCAATGACGACCCACCAAACTTCATCACACAAGTAAATTGATTGTCACATTCAGTATTCCCATGAAAAACATTATCCGTCTCGTTCCTCTCTAGCACATTAATGCTTCGTCCTTCACAACTGACTCTGAAAACTCTATTCGTACAAGAAACTTTCAAACTTCTAAACAATCCAAAATTGGTGGCCACAGAATTTGGGAAACCAAGACGCTGTGACAATAAAGCTTTACAATGCGACGCTCCCTTCGGGAAAACCGGGTAGGCAACTTTACCACCAGAAAATTGCAACGCCGCAGTAGCCATAATAAATCAGATAACTAATCCACCTAAACTCAATTTAACAAGTTATTTCGACTAATGAATGAAAGCAATTCGCTTTCAGGAACTCGATCTGCAAAGTTTCCAGTGAGTAATCCAATCATTTCAATACATTCAGTAAGAAGAATAAATATAACAAAAGAAAAAAAATATATAATCAAAATAACATTAATTTGCAATTAACTGAGCTTAAGACAGCAGACCAAAAGAAAGTCATACATTCAAACAGAGCAATTAATATCCAATTTCCCCTTCCATTTCCTTTTCTTTAACGGCGGCGGTAAAAAACAGTTATTCGTTGACCAAAGAAAAGGAAAAGCAAAAAGAAACCCTTTTTTTTTATTATTATTAAATTGGTATCAAAATTTGGAAATAGTTTCAAATCAATGCTGGATTTACTCACCTAGCTGCTGGATTTACTGACGTTTTGGATAACTTTCAACATTTTGATAACAATTTAATATAAAATAAAAATAAAGCCTTGCATAAAAAATTTTGGTATTAAAAAAATATTTTACCCGGAAAATTACCTGCAAAATAGAGATCCCAAACGGAGGGACTTAAACGTAGGGTTTATGGTTTAAGCAGATTTCGCAGTTCCTTCAGAGTTTGAGAAAGAGAGAGAGCGCTTTGTTTGAGGCTCTGAAGGAATGCGATTATGCGAGAGAAAGAAATGAAAGAAAATGGGATATATATTTGGTAAGAAGAGAATGGCGCTTCTGCTTTGAAAAGCCAAATCGCTCTTTGACTATATTTAGGTCAAACCCTCCATGGGGTTAACACTTACTGTCAAGTAAATTTTTAATAAATTTTTTATAAATTCACTTTTTATCATTTTTGAAGTAAATTTTATATCAAATTTAGATAATTTTTTTAGTAAATTTTAGGTAGTTTCAACTTCAATTAATTTTCTGATAAATATTGAATAAATTATAGATATAACTTGAATAAATCTTAAATAAATTTTTGATAAAACTTCAATTTCATTAATTTTACAATAAATTTTAATAAATTTCAGATAAATCTTGATTTTTAAGATTTTTTAAAAAAATTTTGTGCAGGTAATATTTTTAGAAAAAAAATTTTGAGGACGTCATTTTTATAAATGTTTATCTATTTGGAACTTGTTATAATTACTTACATTGAGATCTTGATTACCAAATAAATCTCATAAAGTTTATATTAATTTTTTTTTCAAACCAAGCATATTAAAATATTTTAAAAATATAATTTTAACTTATATTTTGATTTTCATGAATTTTTCTCCTAAATTAAAATTAAATTAAAAAATAATAATTCACATTTATTAATAATTTTTTACAAGAAAAATAATTTCATTAATTCAAACTAGTAATATATCAATAGAAATAAATACAAATCCACTAAAAAATCATAAAGAATGAAATAATAAAAAAAAATTCACAGCCATAACAAATCAACTCAAAACTTACAAATTTAATAATATTATAATAATTAGAATACCTATAATTCTAATTCTGTAACATACTAACTACCATAATCTGATTTGTTATCTTTATTGGATTGAAAATGTTGTCTATCTAAATCGTCCCCACACAAAAACACTGCAATAAGATAATAGAAACAAAATATCGTAACAAGACGATAAAACCAAACACTGCAACAAACTGTCATTAGCACATTAAAAGCCCCATATATTTAAATTATTCATATATATTGCCGTGTTAAGTACAATTAAATTATTCATAAACTGTATTCTTATATTTAGGATTTATTTAAAGCCCTCATTAGCACTGTTAAATCCAGTTCAAGCCGAGTCATATCATTTACAATATTCAAACTCGAGACTTGAAACTCATGACTAAATCCAAATCAAGTTGATAAAATCATTAACAACACTTGAATTCGAAACCTAAAATCTTTTTTAAGGGGATCAAGTGCCGAACAATGTTGGTTGACACTTTTAATTTATTTATTCTAAATAAATACCACGCCTTTCAACAGATGCCAATGCCACCAATTCATACTGATAGCATTCTCATCATCCAAACCATGTCAAAAGGCATAACATCCTATTGCTACCAAAGCATTCAAGAACTGCATGTTGAAATTGGAGCCACAAGGAGCGAAAAGGAAAAGAGAACCTTAAAATGTTTTATTCTAAAAGCAAAAATTACTGAAGTCAACAACATAAATTTTCCTGTTGCATTTGAAGCATGTCTACTAATGATAATTATCCAACCTCAAAAACGCACTACACTCTTTACCAATGGAAATTGGGAAGCCAATTCCATTTACAGAGACCAGTTGAGCTACAGAACTAACAGTTAGTGCACAGTTATACATACTGTGAGTTACACTATTCCATGAAAGCCAGCCGAATCAAGGAGCACTGCTTTGATTTGCTCTGGTAAGACGTCCTGACCTTCCCTGCATTGCTGATAACAAAGGAAACAAAGATCATTCTTTTTTGCAACCCCAATCGCCTTTCACAACAAAGAACCAGAAAATCAGATTTTGCCCCATGAACAGAAGCAAAACATTTCTGGTTGATTGTTTGAGACCAAGTAAACTTGATTATACTGCATTACAGATTACATATCTTTTAAGGTGATTTAAGGTATTCTGAGAGGACATAAAATGGATAACTGTTTCCGAGTAAAGAAGAAGAAAATTATGCCACAAATTTTATGAGGCCTGACACATCAGTTATTTTAGTACACAAACTCAGTTAAGCTTATGGATTTTCCTAGGATAACTCTAGGTGGCAATACTCGATATAAGAATCGATATAGAACAAAATGTGACAAGAAAGAGTGAATATTTCCTATCATGCCTCCATTAATATTCTAAATTAACTCATATCCACTAGCCAAGAAATGTTTGCAGTCCAGCTCATCCAAGTACAAGTGCACACCATGCCTTTGTCACAAGCAGAGGCATGCTTCACCAACTTTATTGTGCCGCTAGAAGTAATCTTTTTGTTATGATTTTCTATCCTCATATTTAACAGCAATTCTGATGATTTAGAATTGTTCAAAAAACTGTTATGACGTACCAAAATTTTATCATTACCTTTGAGTGTGAGGAAATAATAGGGCCTACTAGAATGAGGCCAAAATGTCATGACACCAATATTCAGGTCAAAATTAATATTTATATCATGGTTAATGGCAAACAATAATGATAAAGAAGCATACCTCAGCACGAAACACATCCAGTGCAAATCCATTGAAACAACTGATGACAGCCTGCTGAATATCCAACCCAAGGTTGTCCAGAGCCCTCATAGTGGAGAGCAATAAACCTGGTCTGCGGGCACAAAACATATGAATGTTGACAGCCCTTCCTTCCCTTACCTTCACTTCAACCTGCAAAATTCCCCAAGAAGGTAAAAAATTCCTCAGATATCACCCTCACAGAACTACATAAGAAGAATTTTTTGTCTCCAATGTTAATTAACTCATCTGCTTTCAGGAGGAGGCATCTCTAGATCAACTTGGCATGCATTTCAGGAAGGGACAAGCCTAGTTCTAAATCTCTACCCCTATGTACATGCATCTCGTCATGTCTGATATTAGTGCTTCACATTCTGATTGATGAAACACATCTTGATGCACAACACAATATAATGCAACAATAATTTTCTATGGAATAGAAGTTCCAATCAAATCACGAATAACTAGGACATTAACGGATAAGCAATTAGACCATGGTCTTTGCACAAATAAGATCAATAGTACAAATGTATGAACAGCCCACAGAATCAAGTATTTGGATTACATTCTAGGATCACTAAACTTATGGTTCCTTGGTAGATACTTCCCACTGAACAACAGAGAAGCACATGTCAATGCACGAAAAGAGTACACCACATGAATGATCTTCACAAAAGTGCATGCCCAAGAACTCATCTATTCCAAAGATTCACCAGGTTATTTTGGTTCCACAAATTTCAATTATGAAATTGGACTAGCAGAAGTTTGTCCTTCCACAGCCCAGCCCAGAGCCCGCCGCCCCCCACCCCTTCTCTCTTTTTTTTAATAAGAGCAGAAAACCAAGTAATAACTGCTGTTCAAATATAATTTTTGGCCACTAATTATATGCAGGGCATAAATCAGAAGAAAATTAGTGCTGTAGTCTTAAGGTTTTATGGATCCTTCCCACTACTCATCCCTGCATTTAAGGTGGCAGTTATTATTGCACTATCAAACTATACGAGCACCAAGTCACGCACAGCTAATCAGATATATAGTAGGCTAATACAAAATTTTTGCAAAAGCCAAACATTTAAGCGCAACAAGATAAGAGGACTCACCCTTGCAGGTTGATTTTTAGGACTAGGCAATGCGCTGGGGCATAGTTCTTCCTTCACACGGCAGGGAAGGGTGGAAGGTGTTGGTGTCAAAGGATGGAAGCTTGTAGATGGAGGAAGTGATGAGCCAGGAGGGGTTGACTCCAATTCATTATGAAGATCATTGATCCTTTGCAGAAGCTCCTTTAAGTAATCAATGGCATCCCCAAGTATTGAAGCTCTATCCATCTGCGACCAAAACAAAGTGTATCAGTAGGCTTTATTATTCTTAGTTTCAGGGAAGAGCATATTAAGCTCCAAATGCACCAAACAATACTGTTCTTGGGGAACTGCAAAACCACACTTAAACGTGAACGGGTTGAAATTCTCTAAGTCCACATTATTATATAACAATACTTTAACTTGTCAGCCTCGGAAGACAGAGAGGAGCAAATCTAAAAATATTTTTTGTTTAGTTAGAAAGTATTCAAGATTTCCTAAAGCGTTGCCTAACTCACAAAATATTCCTTGCTTATTTTTGTAATAGAACAATGATTGGCCTGATAGATAAGAACACAAGTTAGAACACAGTACATGAATTCAATTTGCCAACAAGAATCACGCATCCAAATTAAGATCCATGCACTAACTAGTAAAGAACATAAAGTAAAACTGGACCAAGGAAGAGAAAAAAGATTTAAAAGAAAAAAAGTCTGAAAAAACTAAACGAAAGTAAATGGCTGGAAAGCACTTGAGAATTCAAGCACAAACTAAAAAGTAAAACTGTTGACCGCAATCCATTACCTTGCTAATCTTGGGGACAACAGATCTAAGCATGTAGAGCCTATCATTAAGCCTCTTCCTTCTCCTTCTCTCAGCCATCAGATTCTTCGCCGGCATTCCCTTCTTCTTCCCCTTTTGGTCACCACAGCCTCCACCTGTAATGGTGCTATTGGCATTAGAATTGCTTCCACCATTATTCTTCATGCTATCTTCCAATTTACCATCTCCGTTATGCTCATCGGAATCATAATTCAAACCTGAAACATCAAAGCTCCCTTCCTCAATTTCACCTTCTTCACTCTTCTTTCTCTTCCTCTCCAGAGCTCCCCAATTCCCTCCAAGTCCTCCGTCATATCTCAGCCCGGATACCTCCAAGTTCCCCAATTTGTCCCCACTTTGCCTCAACATAGCTCGCTTCTGAAACAGAGTTGGCGGTGAACCAACTATAGGCAAAACCTCAAGTGGCCTCAAAACCTTAGCCTTGCTCAAAGACATAGCATTTGCTGAAGAACCATCGAAACCCTCAAGTCCAACATTACCAAACCCGCCACCTCCAACTGTGGCAGCACTATCATGCAGAGGGAGTAACTGGGAAGCGTGATATTCAGACCCACTAAAACCCATAAAATTGGAAGCTTGATTCGGCTGGTATTGACCCAGAAATGCAGTTTCGCAGCTCAAATCGAAGCCATTATCAAAAGGGTTAGTAACATTGAGAAGGGAAGAAAAGCAAGATTTTTGAGGCAAAAAAGGGTGGTGGGACTGTGAAGGGTCGAGAGTGAACGCCTGTGACGGAGAACAAGAAGAAGAAGAATCCACAGACTGTAAAAGAAGGCTTTCAGGGGTGGGATTAGAACAGAAAGAAAGGTCTCTGATATCATGTTGATTCTGAAGAGCATGAAGGTCATGGTGAGACGATGAATTAATATCAGAGTTAATAAACCAGTCAGCCTCAAGCATGGATTTGAAGGTAGTAGAAAGAGACCCATTGATACCAAAATCCTCTGCTTTAGGCTCTACTTGGTTGTCATTATTGTGGTTTCTGGTCCATGAAGAGACAACATCTTCCTCTTCTTCCTCACGAGCTGCTGCTCCTCCATCCATCCAAACGACGCCGTTGGCACCGAGAACCATGCCTGCTCTCTTCCTTTCTGGTTAAGGGGGCTGTGTTTTAGAGAGAGACAGTTACAGATGTACTAAAGGTTTTTGAGCAGAGTTGTCATGCTCTCACTCTGCAAGGAAATGAACAGAAAATTATATTCGAAGTTTGAACGTTCGTGTAGTAATTTTTTATAATATTTAAAAAATAAAAACCTGTAAATGAATGGAGAGCGCTGCTTCTGTTGGCTGTGTAGATTATCCATGTGTCTGATCTCTGCTTCCTTCCCTCAAATTTTTCCTTTTTTAACATTTTAGAGCATTCATTTAAACATTGTTATTTTTTCTAAGCGTTAATTTCGTTTAATCACTTAATTTTGATATTATAGTAATAAAATTATATAATTTTTTTTATCTCATCGTTTAATTTTAATAAAATTATTTTCAATAATTTTTTAGTAGTTAACAATCAAAAAAGCCGTCCTAATATTTAAGTTGGCACATGAAATACATTGTTACTGTACATGTCAAATAAAACGTCACTATATAAATCAAATAGAGTTATAGCAACCTAGTTGGCATCATTTTTAATTTATGATGCTAACATAGATGTTGAATTGTAAATATATATAGTATTTTATTTAATTTATATAATAACATAGCGTATCTCATATACCAACTGAAATATCAGCACGAACTGAAAATAATTTTATTAAAATTAAATCATAATTAAATAATTTTGATAAGATAAAAAAAAAAGTGATGTAATTTTACAGCAAAATTAAATCACCATATATAAAATTAAGTTTTTTTTTCAATGACTAATTAAGTAATAATTTAGTTAACAAACTTTAATTTAATATAATAATATTAATCTTATCAATAAAATTTTGACTCGAATTAAAATTTTTAGTCAAATCTTTTTATAATAAAAAAAAAAGCGATTATCCAAATCAACTGGTCGGAGAGATAAAACAATAATCATTTGATTTGAGGAGTAATAAAAAATTTTATATAGAATTTAAAAAATGAAAAAATTTATATAAAATTAGAAAATTAAAATATATATTTTTTTTAAAATTTATTAAATTTTTGACATTTATAATATATATATATATATATTAGCCTTGGGGCCGGTCACCTATCAGCCTTGCTTCTCTTTGTCTATGGCTGCTCATTAACTTCGCTGAGTTCACACGGTACGGATAATAAAATATGAAATAATAATAATAATAATAAATATCTTTTTAATTTGACATATTTTGATATTTAAAAAATATATAATTTATTTTTTATAAATTAATATAATATACTAATATTTTTTAAAATTTAAAAATTATATTATCTATTTCTAAAATTTGTACAATACTGTATTAATATCGTATAAGAAAAATAAAATATTATTTTTTACTAATATATTATATCAATATACATGAAATAAAAATAATATAATTTTTAAATTTTAATAAAGTATTAATATATTATTTCAGATTATAAAAAACAAATATTATATTATTTTAATTATATAAATATTAATAAATTATGTATATAATTAATAATAATAATATCCCCACAACTTCGGAAGATTAACAGTAGTCAATTTCAAGAAAAAGACAATAAGCTAAATATCGATTTTTTTTTTTTTTTAGGATAATGTCGAACGTTTGCGATTTATTGGCTATAAAAAGGTTAAATCATATAGCTCTTTGGTTTTATTAGTGTCACGAGAGTTGCAACCTAAGCTAATAATTGATTACATTTCCTCACTTCATACCCTACACCCTAATTTATATTAAAATTTCCTTTTTAATATTCAAATAATTTTTATAATAATTTAGTTTAAAATTTTTACAATTGGGTTCAGTTCATTTTAATTTGATATTAAGACCATATTATTTTTAATATTATATAATAATTAAATATTAGACTTATAAGGTGTAAAATTTGAATTTTTCTTATTTATAACTTTACGCAATTGCTTTATCGATTGCATTTTTCATAACGAGGGGACTATATATATATTACTATTTATTTCATATAGTTTAATATAATATAATAGTATTTTATAATATTTGAAAATATTATTTACTCTTTAAAATTTTGACATATTATACTAATATCTCATATAAATTTAATTTACTGGAGATAATATTATTTTTTACTAATATATTATATTTTTTTCAAATTTTAGAGACTATTAATGTATTATATCAAAATATATTGATAAATTGTATATTTTTTAAATTTCATAAGAATATCAGTATATTATATTAAATTACATAGAATAAATAGTAATTTTTCTCTTGATATATATGAGAGAGATGGCATGAAGTTTCTATTTTAATTCCCTCAATCACTTTTTTCGTAAAATCATTTGAAAATCTAACTTTATATCTCTTATTGCATGACAATTCGTTATAATGTTTGGGACGACTACTGTTCAATTTGTTGATAAGCAATTTTTAAAGTTGCAAGCTTTTTGTAAGGAGGCAATGATCTCGTCAGCATGCTATACTACCGGACTTACAATTTTTACATAATTTTATCACAACAATTATTAAGGTGGTTTGGTATTACATTAGAGAAAAATGTTTTTTAGAAAAAAAAATATATATTTTCAATTTTTTATGATTTTTTAAAATTAATTTTAAATAAAAGTAGGTAAATAGATATTTTTTAGAAGTAAATTTGAAAAAAAGAGTTTATAAAAAATTTAAAAAATCAGTTAATTAAATTAAAAAAAATTTAAAATACTTAACAGTAATTCCAAATACTCTCCGAGTAAATTGACGTATAAACTCATCACTAAAAAAAATTTATTGACCCTCCAATCCCAGCAAACTTGAATTTATAAAATTTAATCGGAAACTTTTGCACAAATAAATTTAAAACAATACTGCTAATACTTTTTTTTTACGTATTTTTTATTAAATTTTTAATATATAAAAATATATTTTTTTTTCTTTATAAAATATTAGTTTTCATAAAAAATAATAAGTTTTAATATATTTCTTTACATTAAAAATATATAAAAAAGTCATAAAATTATAAATAGTTAAGATAATTTAATTAAATTTGACGAACCCTTAATAAAATTAATTGATTTGATTTATTATTATTATTATTATTATTATTATTATTATTATTATTGTTATTATTAATTACCATAACATACTCAAACTATGCGGTGGCTTTATCCTACCTGCCACATGACCTAAAAAAATATTAAAAAACAGAAAAAAAACACTACACCTCATCAAACAGTGCGTTTTGCAACTTTAGAATTGGTAAAAAGAAAACCCACAAATCGCAATCTCTTTCCTCCTCTAGGGTTTCAAAGCAATTTTGTGGTAGATTAGGGAGTTCTAATTTGGGATTAATGAGCTGTTATTGTTGTTCAAAACTGAGATTGACTCTGCTCGAAAATCATACTCTTCATCTCCATCACTTGAAATCAATTTGATCTGACAAACTCGTGGAAAACTTGAAACAACAAAAATGGAATCAAAATAGGCACTCGCAGCTAACTATTCTAAGAAAATTAAAAGGGTTTTGGAATTGCTGTTACAAGTATTAAAAATATGAATAAATTTTAAATTTTTTTATTTAATTAACTATTTTTTTAAATTTATTTTTTAAAAAATATCTATTTATCTATTTTTTGGTATTTTACTTATATATGTTAAAAAAATAACAAAAATATGTTGAAGGAAAACATATTTTCCTATATGTGTCGATTTGTGCCTGCTAGAGGTTAAATTGCACAAAATTGCTACTTAAAGTGGCAATCTGTAGTAAACAGTAAAATCGCTATTATAACTAGCGATTTACAGTTTGCCATTCCCACCTTTTTATAGACTGATGAGATGATTCAGATAATAACTCTATATTATATTCGCTAGTTATAGAAGCAGTTTATCACAAATCACCATTTTAAGAAACGATTTTGTGCAGTCAAACCTCCATATGACACAAATTGGCACATAAAAGAAAATATATTTTTCTTCAATATATTTCTGTAATTTTTTATTTTTTTAAGTTAAAAAAAAAATAGTTATTATCAAACAAGCCTAAATCAAATAATAAAGGGGAAAAAGGAAAATTGAACCAAATCCAAAAATTCTTTTATGATTTTAACAAATGGGTCGTCTGCTGAAGAAGTTTCTTTCCCTCCTCGCGCATGTGCTCTCAAGTCACGCTTATGCTCTTGTGCTACCTGCGTCACGCTCCTCATCTGCAGATTTTCAAATAAATCACTCTCTAACTCTTCTTATATCACTCTCTGAATGCAATATCTCACATGCATAGCCATTAAAGAAGTAAGCTATTTTCTTCGTTTTCAAAGCATCTTCTATCCTACTATGCGTGAGTTAATCGTATTGGACGCAGACTTGGTTAATTCTTTCATCGAGACACCAAAGGTCCTAGCTCATCAAGAGGAATTGGGACAATAGCAAAATCCTTGCTTTCCAAGCCCTCAAAGCTGATGATAAAGGAAGGGAAGAGACCTTTAGGTTGTGCTGGTGGAGGCTGCGATGGTGGTAGCGACGGTGGAAGAGAGGGATTAGGGAAATCTAATCTATTAGTGTTTTTTTTTTATTATTATTCTAAAGGTGCAAAACACACGTTTGATGAGTTGGGGATTTTTTTTTTTTACTTTATAACACTTTTTTTTTCCTGTCATATGCCACGTAGGATTCTAGCTGCTATGTGGGTATAAAGCCAATGCATTCCTTGATTGGAAGATAATTTTGAAAAAAAAATACTAAATATAGGTATTTTAATGTAAAATTTTGAAGGGCTGTTTGATGATAGTTTGAATATTGTAGGGTAATTAATCCTTATTATTATTAGAAAACTGGAAATGGTTTTTTGAGCGACAATCCAAAGCATTAAATGAAATGGTCCCACATGCATTTCGGTCCATAGGATTATGATCTTTCTGTTCCAAGCTGTCAACTGTCATCATCAGGGGCTAACTGAGCTTCTCACTCCACACCGCTATGGCCTTATCCTATTGAACTCATCAGACCTTTTTATCTTCATCCACAAAATCCTAATTAAGTATTTGAATTTGATAAAATAAAAAAAAACTAATTAATTAGTCTAATAAAAGATAGATGAATTAATACAAGTATATAGTAATTAATGGTTAGCTCCAAGCCAATCTTTCTCACAAAGTTAATTATAATCATAATAAATCATATCTCCATTTTTATAAAAAAATAATAATAAATTCTATTAGTAGTGTTTGAAATTACTATTTAGTGTCCTATAAACATATCTGAAATGCTACTTAGCATAAAATATTTATATTTTTACTCCAAATTGGATAAAACAGATGAGTGAATGAATATAGTACAATTATTTTACGTTAGTTTCACAAGTTAAGATAAAAAATGTTAGAACAAATAGCATCATTCTAAATAGATTTTAAATTTTTTTATTTAAAAGATTGCTTTTTAAAAAAAATTTTATAAATTATTTTTTCCAAACTTATTTTTAGAAAAATTATTTATTTATATATTTCTACCAAAAATAATTTTTAAATTAAAAATACACAATTTGTTCTAACACTCAATTCCAAATGGACCTTTATAGTAATTATAAACGAGCGAGCTATGAAAAGATTAGTGACAATGTATGGATCGAATTGTATGTCAAAGACCCAGAATATATCATATTTGTAAATCAAAAATATAGGTACACTTCTATGAATGTGGAAAATAAATTAGATTAATCAAGTCGAATTGAAATTAATTTCTAATTCATCCATAATCGGTTAGTTAAAATAACAATTTATTTTGATTCAACTACCCAGCTTTGATTCCCATTAAAGGAGTAGTTTCCCATCCAAGAGTTATTTTACCATATTCCGAATTCAATGATTTCAATAAACTCTCTATAGTTGTTCGTTTTAGACCAGATCAAGAACTACTCTCCACACTTTGTTTAGCCATAAATCCTATTTGTATTAATTGAGATATGTTGATAAGAGGAATTACGATTACTTATTTTTTTAGTACAAGTAGCTACAGGGTTTGCTATGATTTTTTATTACTTTCCAACTATTATTGAGGCTTTTACTTTTATTCAATACATAATTAATGACTTAAGCTAATTTTGAAGAAAGGAATAGACGTAGAAATAAGAACAATTTCTCAAACAAATAGGAAGAAGAGGGATTCACCAAATCTTTTTTTTTTTTTTTAAGAAAAGAAGAATCCAGACAAAACCGATAAAACGGAAGAGATCCAAGTAAATGAAAAGAAAAAAATAAAAGATGAATTATATTTTAAAGAGACATGATATAAAAATAAACCACTTTACGAAACTTTTTATCTAGATTTATAACATGTCTTTTTAAAATTAAACAAGAAAATTCGAAGTTAGAAATTTATAATGGAGAAAATACTAAATCAAAATGAACAGATTTAAAATATTCTTACTGCATGGATCGAAAATAATAATTCTTCCGTTTTCATTAATTAAATAATATTTAAGTACTTTAAAATTTTGTTTTAAATTGTAAAGTTTCAAATATTTACTTTTCGAAATCTAATTATAAGTTATTAATATTAAATTTAAATGGTAAAAAAAAAAATTCGCAATTTAGTAATTAGTGAGTCAGTGTTTCGATGTTTGCCATGTGTGCTATGCATCACGTGAAAGTAATACAAGATAGAAATGTAAGCTTCCTCTATTTCCCTGCTTTTCACAATGTAACATTATATTTTGGACATTGGACCACAAGTTTTCTTTAGCCACGCAACCAGAGCCGCTGCCACTTTACTTCCTCAATAAGGAGAGGACGGTTTTGGGAAAAAAAATTTATTATAATAAAAATTTATAGATATGCTAATACAATAGAAAAATTATTATTTATTTTTTCTTATTTGATATGATATAAAATTATAGTTTTGAAGTTTAAAAAATATATAATTTATTTTTTGTTTCTGTAATTTAATACAATATATGAGTATCTTTTGAAATTTGAAAAAAAATATAATGCACTAATAAAATAAATACTCTCTTTTACTCAGGGGTTTTAGTCTAATAAATCAAAATTGAATGGAGTACTAGTACAGTATATCAAAACTTTAGTTGGTAAATAACATAATTTTTAAATTTTGGAGAGTACAAATTTATTACGTCAAACTATATAAAATAAATTATATATATTTCAAATATTAAAAAAATATTAGTGTATTATATTAAACTATATAAATAAATAATAATTTTTTATATATATTGCTGAGTAATTAATTTAGTCTAATTAAGGATAATATAGATGACTGAATCTATATAAAAATGTATCAATAATGAATTGATGAATAGTTGCAAAGCGACAAGGTGGAAGGGGAAGAAAGGGGTGACAAGTGTAAGAGAAAGAAGAGGGAGTTTTGAATAAGAGGGAATTTAAAAGTAGGGAGGGATAGAAAATTTTGGGAGTACAAGCAAGCGAGTAGGTGGGGTGAAGTGAAAGGTAAAGGATTATCACGGGAAACTTGGGTTTTCCTCTTCCAAATTTATTCCAAATTTCGGAAATTGGAAATGGTGGATGGGGTAATTTTCCCTTTCATTCTGCAACCAAAAACAACTAAGGCCCAGTTGTCATTGAATTTCAAAAATTGCTTTTCGAAAATTTTTTTATATTTTAATTTTTTTTTTAGTTTTAAAAATTAATTTTAGTATAAGTAGATAAATAAATATTTTTTTAAAAGCAGATTTGAAAAAGTAATTTATAAAAAATTAAAAAAATCAGTAATTAAATAATATTTTTTTTAACACTTAACAATAATTTTAAACACTTTTGACATAGTTGAAAATTTGAAGTTTGAACCTTCGAAGCAGCCATCATTTGTGCATATTTTACTTGTTTGCTAGGACATTCAGTTAGTTACTCTTATAAATTCAGTTCACGTCTCTCTCCCATTAATATTGGTCTTATGAATTATAATATAATGAAATTATGAGATTTTATGCATGTTTTACGAATTGAATATAGGTAAAATGGACCAAATAAGGAGTTGAAGTATATAAGTGGATCAAAAATCGCTGTAAGAGACTAAACGGTAAAAACAAACATCTTTAAAGGGTTGAGTATAACTTAAGCTATAAATTTATTTTATATAAAGTTTCTAACAGTAAAATTGAATTCGATATTTTACAGTTCTGAACACAAAATCAGTATCATTAAATCTAAAGTTTATTGATAACATCAATTGATTTCGTTTTATTTTTTTTTCAATTGGAAATTTTCATATGTAGTTTTAAATTCATATTTCTGTTCCATTCAATTAGAGTCCATATGTATATTTCAAGATTAAACAATGAATAAAATCATACTGCGCACACAACATTTATGTGACTTCATTTATGATAAAATGCTGGATGTTTTTTTTATTACTTGAACTCTTTATTTTCTTTGTCTCTAGCTTGACATTGCATTTGATCAAAATATTTATAAAAAAAAAATTATATTTTTTATTTTTTTAATTCTGAAAACTGTTTTTGGATAAAAGTAGATAAATAATTTTTTTTCCAAAAGTATATTTGAAAAAAAAAAAAATTTATAAAATTTTTTAAAAAAGTAGTCAATTAAACAAAAAAAAATTTCAAAATATGCTTTTTGAACACTCAATAATAATCTCATACTATATGTAGGCTCTATTTAGTTTACATGTTGAATATAGCTGTTAGTTGCTAATTAATTCATAGCTGATTGATATTAGTGTTTGACAAAACTAATTGAGTTGCTTCTGTTAGAGTTTAAAATTACAAATAGAAATATAATTTATATTATTCAATATATATATATATGAAGTATAAATAAATAAAATAATTATTTCATATAATTATATATTATAATTAAGATAATAAAAATTTTAAAAATATATATGTATATTTATGAATAAATTTAATAAATTTAACATTAATTATAATTAATATATTAAATAACATATAAAGCAATTAGAAATATATTATATATTTTTTATTTAAAAATAAATAATAATATTAATTTAAATATTATTTGCAATATTTTTATATTTGTAATTATAAATAATTTATTGATTGAAAAATTCAATTCGGAGGAAATAAGTATTTTGTAATTAATAAAATATATAAGGGTAATATAGTCAAATTCAAAATTAAAATTGAATCAACTAAGTATTCGCGGATCGGGTTGGTGTGAATTAGACATAACATTCAATCTAATTCTTAATTTGCAGATTAAAAATTTACCCAATTAACAAATATACAAAAACCAATCCAATCCACAATTGTTGGTTGGATTGGATCGATTTGCAGTTTAATTCTATATATTTTTTATATTTTTTAATAATAATATTAATGTCTCACAAACAAATATATATAATGTCCCATAAACATTTAGTTCATTGTATAAAACACATAATATCAAGTTTTATTATAAAAATTACAATAGAAATTTTGTAAAAGAAAATACAACAAAAAGTTATAATTAAATTACTCCATTGAAGATCAATAGCAACAAAAATTCAACATAAATCAAACTACAACAGTATAACATACAATAAAAATAAATACAAAAAATTTAGATTTTCTAAAATTGAATTAAACATAAAAAAAAGTAAAAATATCATTTACCTCTTTAATCATTTAATATTCATCATTATCATCATCTTCAACTTCAATATTAGTTGTTAGTTGTACTATGTCCAGAAAATTCTGTAAGAAAGTAGAGTGTTAGAATTTGTGTATCAAAAAGATAATTTTACTTTTTTTGGAGGAAAAAAAACTTGTTGCCTTGCGCGATCTCTTTAAATTTTTCAATATCATCTAACATTTCTTGAAAGTCAAGAGGGATATGTTAACTCAAAGGCTACATTAACTTAAGTCCTAAATTTGGATAATTATAAAACCATAATATTAGAATTTGACACATTATTGTTTCAATTTCATATTCAAAGTTACAACATGGATTGAAGATAAATATTATTCCAGAAGAAAAGCATATGTACAACAACAAAGTACTTTATGATGAATTTGTAAAGTTATTTGTAATATGTGTCAAAAGTTAATTTTAAAAATGTTAGAAAAGTATTAGATTAAAATATTCTTTTCAACTAAACTTAGTATTCTAAAAGGTAAGCTAAAAATAGTTAGAAACCTAGCATTCTAAAAAATATGCTAATCGCATGCTGACAACCTTTTGCTAGAAGATAAGAATAATGACTAGTTGTTGTTAAAGCGATTTATTATCTCTACCAGTTAATTTTCTGTTCTAAAACTATAAATATATGACAGAAAGTGGTTTGGGTGTTGGAAAATACAAGATCAATCAAAGAAAATTGTCCTTCATCTTCCTTAAAGTTTTTCCTTCCTTTTGAGTTTCACATTTGACATTCTCTTCACTTTGACTCTTAGTTTTTGTTATAATCATCTATTTCGAGATTGATCAAAATGTATTTGAGCTATAAATTTTCAAGTAGAATTATAAAACTTATTTTAGGTTGGTTAGCACTAAGGGTTTCAAACTAATCGAGTGTTTTCAAGTTTTACTTTATAAAAACTTGTGTTTGTGAGTAAGAGTTTAGGTTAGCTATGCTTAGGACTATAATTGGCTTGATTATTACCCTTGAAAAAATCTTTAACGGGGATAAACTCTTAAAAATATGTCTTGAAGAGTAGATGTAGACAAGCGAGTTGAACTACTATAAATTCAATTGTGTCAAGCTTCTCCTCTCTATCTTTGTTCTATATTGCAGCACATTAGTTGCTTTATATCCCTCTAATCTAATTTTGCTTGAAAAGATATTGAGAAACACTTTGATTTTAACTCACTTCTATTTATGATCAAACTTGTATTTTAGTTCTCATTAAAAGCATTTATTTATCATTCTGAATATTTTCTTATGGAAGATTATCTTATATGATTTTAAAGTTCATTTTAACTTCACTTTGATTTTGAAAAATATACTCTGCCCTAATTAGAATTCTACTAGTTTACTCTAAAAAGTGGGTTAGATTTAAAAGTTCGTAAATTCTTGAAAAGCTCAATTCTATCCCCATTCTTTAGCTATTTTGGGACCTATATTTAGTATCAGACCGCAGCCAATTTTGTGTACACACAAGAGCCTCTTCCGTTTTAGGAGTCAATGAACTTCAAAATGGATCAATAATTCTTCCGCTTGTGCTAAAAATGGATTATGAGGCAACCGTTTGTATGTTATAGCCGCATCCAAGTTTGTATGTTCAATATTTGGTATCATAATTGAATAATTGGTCGGGTCATTGTATTATAGCCACATCCAGGTTTGTGTGTTCAATATTTTGTAATTCTGATTATATGAACATAAAGACACAATTGAATGATTGGTCTTTAATGCCTTGTAGTGTATTAATTTTTGTTATTTAATTTATTATTTTTCTCTGGTAAAAATTACCAAGGAACTCCTAATGTGTACTTAAAGTATTTCTATGAAAATTTTAAAATATTTCCAAGATATATCCAAAGTATTTCTAATATATACCCGATGTGTGGAATTCTCAAGATATTTCTAAAGTATACCCGAGATATTCTCGAAAAATGCTTAAGATATACCAAAGGAATTTATAAAAAATTCCCGATATATACCCAAACTAAGGTATTTCTAAGGATACCAAACCAAAATATACAAAAAATATACTGAATATGCATTTTTTGATATATTTTGAGGTGACTTTTGAATTTAAGTACTATTGTAATATTTTGTAGATATTTTTGGTAGGTTTGAAGGAAAGTTTAAGTGGAGGTGATGTAAAAATTCCCTTACTACTTCATTCTATCGGGCCTTCATTGTTTTCTACTCAGCCCAATTTTACAGCCCAAGAGGTGACCAACACAAACTCAGAAGACGAGCTTGCGTAAGATTTGTAAGTTTTGAACGTTAGTATGGATCCTTTATCAGCAGCTGAGGAACACTTCAGTAGAGGTCACTGCTATTAAGATTACTCTCAAGGAAAAAGAGAAAGGAAGGAGAATTCGAGAGGTTGAGAAGATTTGTTAGTCAAGAGGGACAATGCAACTGAGAGATTAGGAGATACCATTTTTTTGCCGGATTTTCTTTTCCATATACTCGTTTGTCGTGGGCTAATTAAATTAAGAAGAAAGTGTCATGCTATTTTCAGTTTTTTTTTTTGCTTGGAGGGCCTGATTTAATTTCATCTGAATTTTGTTATCGCAAATGCAGTTGTTAGTCAGATCATACACTAAGATTCACTTTGATTGCGAGCTAATTCAAATGTTTTTCTCTGCATTAATTGTGAACAGCATGCCAAAACCAAAAAAAAACAGCAAAGTGTAGGCGAAGGTTGATTTTGGTGCATCCAAAGATATGCGGCTACAATATTCTTAGACTCTCGAAGTTTCAAGAAAATACAGGCCAGACTAATCAGACCAGAAAATCCCTCTTGGTATGAACTTTTTCTTCTGGTGTTCATACTCGACTCATCACCTTGTTAAATCTAGCAAGAGTTCGGAAGTGACAGTTTACTGGTTCCATAACCACTTTTATTAAAACCGGTCCGATCAATAAATTCATGAACCGGTTAAAAAATCCGGATGTTTTGCTTTTCGGAACCCGGTATGTTTTTCATTTGGTATCAAAATCGGCCAATCGTCCAGTTAAACTATGCCCATTTAAACCGGTCACGGTTTAACCGATTGGACCGGCTAAAAAAGCTATTGGGAATCAAACCTAGGTCAATGTGCATGAATTTTGTAACTTCAGCCGTCCCGCCAATCTCATTTATCAGCTGGATTTCACTTTTTACGTATCTGTTTCTAATAATAAAATTATATTTATATTTCTGTCCCATATTCTGACAGAAAATTAAAAATTAATCTCCATATAAATCTCCAAACGGAATCAATATTTCTAATATATTTAATTTTTAATTTATATTTAATATTATTTTTATCTATTTAGATTATCAAATTAAATAACATCAAAATAAATTAAAAACAACAAAAAATTATTACAGATCATTCTATAATTCATATTGGCATAACTAATAAAATAATAATATTAATCAATTCATACATAACTAATAAAGTTTATATTTACTAAAAAACCACATTAAGCTATTTATATAAATTTAAAAAATCCTTTGAATACTATTATGATTAGTATTCAGTAAAAAAAAAAAAAACAGAACAATATATATAAATTCCATCCATTTAGCTAAATGTTATTTTGGATTTTCTCAAAATTCGATTATACTCCGGTCAAAAGTCAAAAAATTTATCTATTTTTAGATGGATACCACTGGAACCCCATGGGATAAGGTCCAATATCTCTAATTTTATAGAAATAATATACTACAAAATAAGGTGCAGCTGTCTTTATTAAATATTAATAGATTTGATTAGTAGTTTTAATTAAAAAAAAAAAAGAAAGAAAAATAAAACATGAGGGATGAACCTTAATTGTCATACTACCGACTCACTTAATGCCTAACAAACTTTGATTAGTAGAAGAAACTGAGTCAATGGTAACCTCCATGCCCTCAGATTTTTCCATTAAATGCAACAATTTGATTTTCTTATTTATGAAAACACATAACCATTTTCTACTGATTTTGTAGTTACAAAACTTTAGCTAACATTTATTGCTTGAGTTAGAACTTAATTGGTTGAAAATTATTAACATTGCTACGAAAAATTCTCTATTTATTTGAAGAAAATTGTGTTAACTAAAATTACAGAAAGAAATCACATCTCTACTTATTTAATTAATTCATGTGTTTGTACTATTTTAAAAAATGTGATCTGACTATATGCATTACTATTACTAGTAGATGATGATTTAATTCATTATATTGCCGAGAATTGGTAAAACACCCTTGAAAATATGATGTTTTCCTATCAAAAATTCAATTTCAGTTAGTGGGAAAAATAATTAAACCCCGAAATAATTAATCATCTCATTTTCCATATACCCTTCCTATTGCATACTAATTTACTTTTTACTCAAAAATGAAATAAGTGGCTCAGTTAGCAATACATATTGAGTATGTTATAAAGAGTTCTCATATTCAAATTACATTAAATGCATCGTTAAGAAAGAGTGAAAAACCTTAATTGTAACTGAATTCCGAACAGAATTGCATCTGATCGTAAAACAGATGATAATAACTATGGTTTAAAAAAAAAACAAACAAAATACAATCTATGAATTGGAATTGAATATTTTCCTACCTAAAATTATTAATTGAAAATAATTTCCATAATATAATTAATTTAATGATTTGGCGATTGAAAGAAGAAATCAACTAATATTGCACACGTACATACTCATGTTACTAATTAATGCATTAGGGCTAGTGACTTAAATTGAGTTTCATCTTATATACACAACTGAATATTTAGATGGTAATTTTTGGTAAATTCACAAATATATGAATCAAAAATGGCACAAAAGGCAGCTAAATCTTACTTCTTTATAGTCATCTGAAAACAGCTTAAATTTAAATTGATTTTTAACTTATATTCATTTGAAGGTTATTGTCTTTAAATTCATATATATGATATAAAAATGACACGAAATTAAGGCAGCTAACACTTACTTACATTTCAACGAAAGAAAATCAATAATATACGTTTTGTTTGTATTTATCAATGAATTCTCATGTCGCTGATTTACCGACGTTTTTATTAGTGCTCCGACGTCTGTCGCTAAAAGTGGCGAACGCAAGTGTATTATGGGAAGATCGGATGCATGAGAAAGTTTAAAGTATTTTTATTAAGTCTAAATGTGTAAATTAGCCATTTAACTATACTTTATGAAACGAGTTATTTTTTTAAGTCTGACTCATTGTAATTAAGTCATCAAACTTAAAAATCGGTATAATTAAGTTTCTTAATTATTGTTCTGTTAACACCGTTAATAATCTAGAATTGTTGAGTTAATTCGGTCTTGTAAGAGGTTGATTCGCTTATACAATATAGTTCTAGAGCTAATTTGTACCGATTTTAAAATTCGTGAGTTTAATTACACTGAATAAAAATTGAAAGATAATTCTCTTTATAAAATATAATTCATTAGCTAATTTTTATAACATTTTATGTATATAAATTGAATAACTTAAAATGCCTTGGTCCAATCATCTATTCTATTCTTCATTTTTCGCCAAAATTAAGAAAATATTATATATATATATATATATTTTTTGTAGATGTCTGAATCAATGATCTCCTAATAACTCGTTTTATTCTTTAATAATCAGACCACATAGACAAGTTTAAGTAATTAAGAGATGAATTCCATTATTTTTTCCCAATTTAATGGGCTTTTAGTTTGACTAAGTTTTAATAAATGGTAAGTTTAGATATGAACGAAAATATTTATGAATCGTAGATGGCGTTATAAATATTTTAGGCTATGTTTCATTAATTATAAACATTATAGGCTATTCTTCATCATGAATTTTGATTTTGAAAATAATGAATTCGCCTTTGGATTAAAGAAACTTTTTTTTTTCTTATTTAAAATTTAAAGAATAATACTTTGTCATGTATGAAAAGTAATAATTACTTTATATACAACAATAATTTTTTTAATTAATTTATGATAAATTCAACTTTATAACTGATATTATAATTTTAATAAAATTCAATGCCCTCAAATTATATATGAAATCAGTAAGTGACTCAGTAGCTAATTACGAACTCAATGTTTTATGGGTTTAGTCACGAAATAAGTATATCATTACTTTTAATTAAATAATGGAAAAAAATTTCAGTTAAAAATAAATTTTTAAAAAATTAATATTACATTCTCCTGTCATTTGAGATAATACACAATCATTTGTTACTGTAAAAAATATAAATACTATAGTATAATAGATACATGATTTTTCTATATTTGATATGTTTGTTTATGAATTTTTCAGACATTCATATACAGTCTAATGATATTTTTATAAAAGTTTAGAATTTATACTTATTACCAATGACTTAGTTAAAGTCCTAATCTTAATTTTTTTAAAAGTTCGTTACATATGACTATGATTTTTAAAATTTTAAGGTTGTTTTTTTTTGGTAATTTTATCGTAATAAAATAAAACAATATGTGAAAATAATAAATTTATTAATTATTTCCTAAAGTTTAATTGAAAAAAAAAAGAAAAGAAAGGATTACGAGTCACTTAATGCCTAACAAACTTGGACAATTAAGTAGAAAAAGAGAGTGAGAAGTAACCCCCACGCCCTCAGATTTGTCCCACAAAAGCACTCATCAACTCTTGAGCTAAACACACCCACAAACATAACCCTTTTCAGCTAATCAAAATGCTTCGAGCTCTCTGGTATTTCCTTCTACACAACCCCGAAGGCCCTGTTCCTTTCCCATGGGAACGCTGCTTTGATGCCTGGGTTTGCTCTCCCTCTTTCTCTCTCTATGTATATATCTTTCTCTCTTTCTATATCTATATATAATGTTTTTCATGTTTGTATTTGATGAGAGTTGCAGAGTGGAATGTTGTACTACAAAAACACAATAGACGAGACGATGGTGGTGGATCTGAGGAGAAGAGTTAATCTTGGAGGTGGTCTGTATCATAATAGCAACTGGTGGGAGTTTCTTACAGGAAGATACCGCAATTTTTCAATGGAGATTAATGATGATGATGAGATGGAAGAAGAAGAGCCTCCTTATCTGATTGATGCTACCTGCTGTGGCCCTCTTTTCTACTTGGTTGTGCCGGAATTGGTCCACTTTTGCCCTCTCTGTGATGCCTTTATTCACTTTTACGGCTGATCGATCGTATCTTCTTTTCCAGCTTAATTTTCAAGTCTTAGTTAGCATTACCCACCATGAGTAGTGATCAAATGTTCTTTCCTTTACTTCTTTTCGCTGCCCTTTTGAGCTTCATCTTGTAATAGCTGAATATATTAATATAGAATGTGAGAATATATGATGATATATATATATATATAAACAAAATCATGCTTTGTACTTAAACATTTCTCCTTGTTTTGCAATTTACACACTTTGATCATCATTTTCATGCAAATATTATAATGGTTTGAACTTTTGCTCGCCCTATACTACAACCAACTCAACTATACATCTATAATATCATATTGAGGGTGAGTTTTATTATTTTCTAACGTGATAATACATTAATTTATAATTTGGAAAATCCTCCTTTTTTTAGATTGTTTTTATAAGAATTAATTAGATATAAGTTCCATTTATCTAACGAATTTTATATAATAGTAAAGCTAAATAATGATGGATCACCTGCAATTGGTTTATGTGTTTTACTTACAACGAGTGTAAGCACGAGAAGAGTGGTAGATTATCTCACATTTACTTGGTTATAATATTGACGGCTACTTAAAATGATTTAGATAATTCTCGACAGTTATATCCCAAGAATTTGACATATTAGTCTTGCGTATTATATTCATTCTTATTTGTCTATCCACTACAAGTGCTTCTTGTAATAGTTTAGACCTTTTTATTTTTATTTTTTATGGATTAGGTCTAAAATCTAATTTTAGTAGTTTATAGTACAATTAATAAAAAATAAAAGAGTTATTTCATATGATGGTTATACATTTTGCGGGGGTAATTCATGCACAAAGACAGCTTTCTCTGTAAGGACTTCGGTGAAAGGCTTATTGATTTGCCTCAGTTTTGAACTTCTATATCAGAGTTAACCATTTCGGCTTCAAAATTGTATACATGTTCAGGCCATATTAAGCCGTTTGCAGTTAATTAAATGTCATATATTTGCAGATATTTAATGCATTTGAACAAAAATTAAGGACTATTGTGATGAGATGCCGAATTTTAAGATTTATTCGTAAAAATCCAAGCTTATTTTTTTTTTATAAATGAGTGCAATTTATTAGGATGAAATTAATTTATTTGTGCTATTGAAATTTAATTATTCTCATTCCTTCTTTTGCTTACATATGCGGGATTGGGAGATTGAATTCGGGTTCTTTTTAGATGAAAGTTTTTACCAAAAAGTTCATTAAAATGGCGGCGGTTAGATATTTTAGGATATCGGATCTGATTCGTATTAATTATATAAGATTTTAATTGTGACATTTTTTCCATATATATTCAAAAAATAATTGTGAAGTGTGTTCAGCGTAATCAAACCCTGATTGATAAGCAAAGATAACTCCTCCCCCATATATATCAACTAGACTAATAACTCCATATCTTTTCTCCATCCATGTTGAGTGAATAATATTAATTATTAATTTTACTTCAAAATGGTTCAAAACCAACAACAAAATGGACAATGAATTCTCAAATATTACACAAATTGATTAGGATCAGGAAAGCTAAGACTTTTAAAGCAGCTGAATCCTCCATCTACAAACAAGGTTATGACCAGTGATGAACTCGGCTTCATCTGATGCACGCAGCCTTTGCCACATATCCATTTCTTCACAGTTTGCTCCTTTGAGCCCTCCTAGCCCATCTTCTGCCTAGTAACACCAGGATTGAATTGGGCAATTTGGCCCACTATGACTGGGGTAGGAATTGGGCCTGGTGAAATTCAGTTGATCCTTATTCCACTTTTACTATTGCTCACTTGCTACTGACTCAACCGGACGGGATTAAAATCTCTTGTTGTTTTCCAAATATAATTTTAATCATTCAATTTATCAGGGAAAAAAAAACTATGTTCTACTGCACCACAGACACAAAAATAATAATTAAAATAAAATAAGATCATTAACCATGATTGCATTTGAAATGGAGAATAAGAAATCCAAAACCATTCATTTTTTTTTTTGGGGTTCCTATAATTGAATAACGAAATCTAAAGGGTCACAACCTAGAGAAAAAGAAAATAACATTAAAAACCTGCACGCATGAAATGGTCATATGGGCTATTGGGAAGTGCAAGCAATGACTAATAATTAATTGGAATTCGGCATCGAAGAAGCCTTTGGATTCAGTGATATACATTCAGTTAAATCCATGCGGTATGCATATAAAAGCAAGAACATGCACATCTATGTGTAATTAACCATTAGCAATGGAGAATCTTGAGAAGCAGCCGTTGAAGACAGAGATGCATGCTTGACAAGTTCGGAACAGATTTAACAAAGCTGGCAGAAGAGGTAACTAATTCATATTTTGTATATTTGCAGCTGCTATTTCCAATATGGTAGATTTCACTTGGCTTCTTAATTTACAGGGTAAACTGGATCCTATTATTGGAAGAAAACATCAAACAGAAAGAGTTACTCAAATACTGTTGAAAAGAAGAAAAAATAATCCATGTTTACTTGGCGATCCTGCAGCCCTGATGATTATTAGCGCTGCTGTTCCTGTTAAACTTCAAGGGAAAAATGTAAATGAAAATCAATCAAAAAACTTAATTGTATATATGAATGACTTGAAAAAATGTGAATATATAGATATTTGCCCTGGACATGGGTCGACTCATCGCTGGTGCTTCGAGCCGAGGTGAGTTCGAGGAGAGGCTAATAATGGTGGTGGAGGAAGTGAAACAAGCTAAAGGAGGTATAATTCTGTTCATGGACGAATTACACACACTTGTTGGAGCTGGTGCAGGCAGCCAAGCGCTAGATGCTGCTAACATATTGAAACCTGCACTAGCAAGAGGAGAACTTAAGGTAAATATATACTGATCAACTGAAGAAAAAAATTTAAAATTAATGTTCGATTGTCAAGTTGAAATCATGCATATGCAGTGTATTGGTGCAACTACACATCAAAAATACAGAAAATACATTGAAAAAGATGGAGCCTTGAAAAGACGATTCGTTACTGTGGACGTGCCTGAGCCTGGTAGTGGTGAAGCGATTCAAATACTTAAAGGGCTTCGTCCAAAATATGAAGATCACCGTAATGTAAAATATACGGATGATGCTTTGGTTGCTGCTGTTGTGTTATCAAAGCAATACATCAGGTGAGTTTATTTCAGAAAATGTCATGTAATTTCTTGAATACACCGGCCGGGATTAATTTTTGCTATCTATTCATTTGATGCTTTCAGTGACCGATTCCTACCCGACAAGGCAATAGATTTGATAGATGAAGCTGATGCAAGATTTCAGCTTCAGTATCAAACACTATCTCCGTTTGTTAAAGCTGATGGGAATAAATTTCAGCTTCAGTATCAAACACAATCTCTTTTGATTGTGGATAAACGAGACATTGAGCACGTTGTGTCAATGTGGACAGGAATTCCAGTCGAGAAAGTGACTGTAGAAGAAGCAAAAAGGCTACTGACTATGGAGCAGAAATTGCATCAACGAATTATAGATCAAGATGAAGCTGTTGAGGCAATTGCTAAAGCAATTAAGAGAGCCAGAGTTGGCATTAGAGACCCCAATAAACCTGTCGCAAGTTTCTTGGTCACGGGTCCAACCGGTGTAGGAAAAACAGAACTGGCTAAAGCATTAGCGGAAGAGTATTTTGGGTCTAAAGAAGCCATGATAAGGCTTGACATGAGTGAATATATGGAGCAACATTCTGTATCAAAGCTCTTTGGTTCACCTCCCGGGTACATAGGGCACGATGAGGGAGGCCGGCGGACGGAAGCTGTCCGCCGGCGGGTCATACCTTGATTCTCTTGGATGAGATTGAGAAAGCTCACAAGGATGTATACAATGCTTTGCTCCAAATTTTGGATGATGGAATATTGACTGATGGTAAAGGGCAGATTGTACATTTCAAGAATGCAATCATAATATTGACCTCAAACATTGGAGGTAGTTTAGTTGTGAAGGGAAAGGAAGCGGGTTTTGAGCAGGTGAAGCTGTTGGTAGCTGAAGAACTTAAGCAGAATTTCAAGGCTGAGTTCTTGAACAGGTTAGATGAAATAGTTGTTTTTAAGAGACTTACAAAATCCCAGCTGAAACAGATTGTGAAGATAAGGCTTAAGCAAATTCGTGGAAGGCTGAAACCCAAAAATATAAAGCCTCAAGTTACAGAGAGAGTCAAGGAGAAGTTGATTGAAGAAGGAAATAATCCGAATTATGGAGCTAGGTGTCACGGATCCCACATGGGTTGGCTCTGGGGGTGGTCCTGGGCTCATAAGCGGGTGCGCTGCACACCCCTGTAGGCGCGCTTTTGGGGGAGAGGGTAATGACCCCGTGACAAGTGGTATCAGAGCCTTCCCCGGACCCACCGGACACGTGTACGCTGCACACCCAACCGGGAGAGAGTAATGGTCGCGTGGGTCACCCGTGACGAGGGCGTCACGGATTGGCTGGGGGAGCTGTCACGGATCCCACATCGGTTGGCTCTGGGGGTGGTCCTAGGCTTATAAGCGGGTGCGCTGCAATCCCATGTAGACGCGCTTTTGGGGAGAGGGTAATGGCCCTGTGACATAGGGCATTGAAGAGGTCCATTACGAGAATATTAGAAAATAATTTAGCAGAAGGAATCTTGAATGGGACTATTGAAGAGGGCAGTTCTGTAAAAATGGATGTAGATCCATTTGGGAATATTATGATGATCTAGTACTTTGAGAAAGAAAGTCACAATAAGACTTTATAGCCATTTCTTTTTGTCATGACACATTATGTTATTTAGTGAAAATGAAACATGAATGATGTTATTATGGTTGGAATTTATTTCTCCTATCAATTGGATTTTAGTATACTTTTTAAATTAAGTTTTTCTTATTTAACTAATTAGAATTAGCTTAATTAGTATATAAAATAATAACGGTAAGAGTGAGAGTTGATGAATTTAGTACTTAGTCTCTACATAATTGAAAAAAAATAAAAAAAACTTTTCTTATTTGGGCTTAATTTCTTAGGAAATTTCCTTTATTTTTGAAAAAATGACACGGTTTAACCATTTTTTATAAATATATTACCTAAATATAGTTACTTTATTTGTTTTATCAAAATAACCTTGTACACTTATAGATTTTTCCGTTCTGCCTATTGTATTGAATGCTCTAATTCCAACAAGAAATATTCCTCATTTATTGCTCACTAAATCTCACCAATTACTCTTTGTGATTCTCAATCTAATCGATGTCTCTTTCTCTCCTATCATATGACAAATCTTCTTCTGCCATTGTTTTCAACTCTCTCATCGAATAAAGGAAAGGAAATTGAAAGAAAAATGGCATCAGTTGGTGGTATTAAGGAGGTAGAGGGATGGGCCAACAGCATTGAGATCGATAGCCCCGCTTGTTTTGCTGTCGAAAATTTCAACAAAAACAGGTTCTCAATTCGAAATCAGTGATGATTGTTATGATTTCCTGTTGAATTTTTCTAGGTTTCTTGGATGGCAATCGAAGAGTCGGCATCATCTGAGAAACTGTAGACTCATCCGGCGCCGCTTAAGATCAAAGTCCTTGGTGGTGTTGAAATGCGGTTTTTAGTTGGAATGATTGTTCCTGTGGATTTTCACTTTTGGTAAATTGTGATCAAGAAGCATGTTCAACGATTGATATAAATGTAAAACTAAGATGAAATCGAGTCCATATATAAAGCTTTTTGTTGCTTACAATTCTCATGTTTCTTGAAGTCTGTAAAAAAATTGGTTAAGTCAGGTATATGTTGTAAAATTTTGTAAATTAATTACACTATTTACAGCATCAATTTGTTTGAAAAAAAAAATAAATGTACTTTAGGTGATGTTCTTGTTAACTATTCCCATTATGAGATGAAAATTTTCCTCCATTCCTTGCACATATGATATTTTAAATCCTAGCTTATCTCTTGTTTTTTCTTTCTCCTTTTCTTGTCTAGATGATATTTTCTTTCAGATACAGAACAACGAAGTGTTTTTTTTTTTTAAGTAAACAAACCATAATTAACATAAGATATTATAAGAACATCATTACACATAGTGTTCATAAAGCATACTTTTGTCTAGTTAAAAATATTTGTAAAAAATTTTATATCTCTTCAATACCATTTTATTTCTTTTACTTTCTTATTAGTATTAAGTAGAATTTTAGTTAGTTGTGATGTATAGCTTGTTTTGTTAAGTTTTATTTTTTAGGTAGAATTTAATCTCACCATTTTCTTATTCAATACAAAAAAGAAGATAGAGAAGCTGTCTCTATTAGTGTTTTGGTTCTCATAAAAATAGTAAGCAAATTGGCCATATGACTATAGTGTTACAAAATTTGGTTTCATTATTAAAAGTAAATTAAATTTGTATAAAATTTTGTAATATATAGCACCGATAATACCTGCATATAATAAACATATAACTTGATTTGTATGGTGGAAACAAATTAAAATGCAATATATATATATATATATCATATATTCAAATATAACTTTAGATAACCTATATATAATATAAAAATAATGTTGTTACTATTAGGTAGTTACAAGAATAATACATTTCTTTATTTTTTCGTATTCATTTCACCGATATTTAAATATGTTATATCTTAAAAAAATTGTATTCCTCAACATTGAATCAGTACATGATTAAAACATATTCTTTTATTTATTTGTTATTATAAAATTTGGTTTTATCATTAAAAATAAATTAATTTTGTATAAAAGTTTGTATTATATAACACATGCATATAACAAACATATAATTTGTTTGTGCGAACAAAAATTATTCATCGTTAATATTAATTATGAATAATTTTTGTTCATATATAACTGCATATAGCAAGAAAAATGACAAATATAAAACGTGTATGACAATTATTATAAGTTATTTAAAACAAATTTCACATAATTAATGATTCCTTCATTTTGGGGATTTAAATAAATCTATAACTTTAAAATTGGTAACTACTTATTATTATTGCTTCTTTATTTTTTCGGACTCATTCTATGTTCATTTTGATGTTACGCAATTTGGGTTCATTATTAAAAATAAATTAGATTTGTACAAAATTTCGTATCATATAACACTAATATAACAAACATATAATTTAGTCTATATGAACAAAAATTATTCATCATTAATATTAATTTTGAATAATTTTCGTACATATAGAAAGAAAATGATAAATAAAAAAGGTGTATGACAATTATTCTAAATTATTTTAAATAAATTTTATATAATTAATGCTCTTTTAATTTTAAGAATTTAAATTAATTCATATCTTAAATTAGGTAATTATGAATTATATTAAAAACAAAAGCAAATGAATATTTTGAGAAAATAAAAACTTTTAGGATAGGAAGAATTGACGTTATAATAATAATAATTGCACATATTAATATAGTCATTTGCATCAAAAACTCTTTATTTTTGGTAAATCCAGTCCAATTGCAAAGGGCCACTAAATATGGTAAATGTAAGTAAATGGTAAACCGAACATGGGCAAGTCTAGGAAACGGCACAAAAATGTGTCGTTCAGATGAAAATAGAAGAAAACGCAACAAATTATATTAAGCACTGAGCGTATAGTATTAGATATTACAAGTGAGTTTATATGTGTCAGTTAATACATTATTTAATAAATATGAAAATATTATTTTAAAGTGTTAATTTTTTTAAATTTAACGATTTTTTTTTTTTTCTTCTTTAGCTAAGATTTATTTCTATAAGTTTTAGAGATTTTGTTTTATGTATTATTCTATTTTCATTTCTATTATTATTATTCTTCTATTATTTGATTTTTTAATTTATTTATATTTGCTTAATTTGTTTTTCTGTAATTATTTATTCGATTGTAAATAAATAAATATATTTTATTTAAGAATGTGATTTATGAGAATTCATGTAATAATCAAATATAAATTAAAAAATAAAAAAATTCATAAAAACATATAATAAATTTACAGTTGTAAAATATTGTATTTATAATTATAATATAATGTATCTACCATTATAAAATAATATATATACAATCATTAAATAATTAATCTAAACATGTTAAACAAATAATCAAATATAAATGAAAGAAATTCATGAAATAAATAATGAATCTATAATTATAAATAAAACACATAAGAAAAGATAAAAAAAATTCGTGCAACAAATAATGAATATACAATTATAAAATAATATATTTACAGTTATTAAATAATGAATTTAAACATAATAACAAATAATTAAATGTGTAAAAAAATAAAATTAATTTATAAAAATAAATAATAAATTTATATTTATAAAATAATATATAAGTAGTTATTAAATAATAAAAATATAATTATAAAAAAAATATTTATTGTTGTTAAGTAATAAATTTATAAAAATAAAAATTAAATAGAAAAAAATAAATTAATAATTTTTAATTTCCGGCGTAAGTAAGTATTCGGAGCACCAACCACTTCACAACCAAAAGAAGACGGAAAGAACGACCAAAGAAAAACCAAGAGATGGAGAATAGCAGCAGCTAGTGGATCTACTTCCCTCCATTCCAGGTAGATATAGAAATTAGGATAACCGATAGATCTGCCACTTTTTTGTTCTTTTATTTCCTTTTCTAAGTGAACCCACTCCACAGATTCTGCTCAGTGAAACCCTTGCTCGTTTCACTTTCAGCTCTTTCTTTTAGCATCAAAGTTTACATTTTTAATTTCAATTTGTTTAGAATTCATGTAGGTATGTTGTAGAATTACAATGCTCTTTCAAATTAGATCTTTCTTTTCTGTCCATTAAATCAAATTCATAGCTTTGCCTACATGGGGGCAGCCCAATCCACTCAAGTACCGGATGAAGAAGAAGAAAGCGAGGAAGAAGAGGAAGATGATAATGGGGTTGGTACTTCGAGAGAAACTGGTGGTCAAGAATTGGTTAAGAAGGTATTAGAACAAGAGCCGGAAATGCTACCCTGTCACGCATCAGCATCTCCGCTTTCTCCTCAGCTCTCGTCCCTCGGAACTCCCCGCCTTGGTCCGTCCATTAAGGTTTGGGACCCTTACAATGTCCTGGCCCCGCCTCCGCAGTTTCCTCCCACTCCTGTTTTCTCGCGGAGCTTCTCATCGTTTAGTGGGATTGTTGATGAAGATCGCACCGTTACGGAGGTGTTCTTGATTAATCACGGTGAGTGCGAACTCAATTTGAGACCCGATTTGGTCGGAGGGAGGTGCCACGTGGCAGCTTTGACTCCAAATGGGAAGCGGCAGGCGAGAGCTTTAGCTGTGTTCTTGAACTCGCATGGAATCAGGTTCAATGCAGTTTATTCTTCGCCTTTGGATCGCGCTAGATCAATGGCTGTTTCTGTTTGTCAGGTAATTTAAAATTGTCTTTAGCTGTTTCTGTTTGTCATGTTGAGTTCTTGCTGTTGCAATGATATATCTATGGTATGTAATACCTTAAAGAGAACTGAGTTTATTATGCTTCAGCTGGATATGACATCTTCCTTGAATGGAATTACAGAAACGGCTTAAAGGTGACATTTTGATGTAGTTTTTGTTTGACGTTTTTGGGGATAATCCTAAAGCAAGACCTTCCATGGCTAGTGGTTCTCCACTTTTTTTGGGTGAATATTGCTCTAAGTCTCTTACTGATTTAGTAACAACTTCTAATAGTATTGTCATAATTGCTTTTCAAATTCCTTCTTGCTCCTGCTAAGGTTGTTAGCGGATAAGTGAATACTGAAATCTTTAAGTATGGACTACATGAGTGCGATCACCTTGTTTTGTTGGTCTTGTATTGAGGCATCTACTGTGAGATAGAGCCCAATGAAAACATTGCAGCCTCCCTGATTTTGATGTGTTTTATATTGAACTTTTGAAAGAAAGTAAGAAGTCCAATTCTAATGTGCCTTAGAAATATGGAGAGAGGTATTCGCAAAAAATTGATTGCCTATTTTAGATTTTTACTCAGTGTCAATTCCAGAACCAATCTCATTGTCATTAACCACTGTTTAAAAACCCGCAACTTTTATCACATAGCATCCGTTAGTCATGTGTTCCTAATTATAAGTACTTCCCTTGTAGCCTTCTTTCTAGAAGAACTGCTCTCGACACTTCTATTTCACTCTATGAATAATTAAACTTGCTAGGACATAAATGCATGGAAAGTTGACTAGTAATCGATGGTGATCTTTGATCATTCAATCAACTTCAAGTGGTTGGGCATCACAACACTTAGGAAGACTGAAAAATCGACATTTACTTGAGGGTTTATGTATGCAGTGAAATTGATGATATTTTTATATATGTAGTCCTGATTTCAGAGTTGCACATGCAATGAAACTAATAGTGTTCTTTCATTCTGACGTGAACATGATATTTTCAGTTATGGATTGTTTTTAGTCGTTTTTAATTTTGACAATGTAAAAATTATTTTTTGTTGCATAAGAGGGGCTTGATATGACTAGGAATACTTTTTCTGCATCTTCACATGACTTTTTCAATTGAACAATTGTCTGCATATAAATTTATGCAGGAAATGAATTTTTCAGAGGAACAAATACAATCGTCAGATGCACTTGTAGAGATGAGTCTGGGGCATTGGGAGGGGTGCCCCAGTTCAGAAATATATGCACCTGAAGTCATGAGCTTGATGGAAAACTTTCAGCCTGATTTTTGTGCACCATCTGGAGAATCACTAAGGCAGGTGGAATTTAGAATGGTTCAGTTCTTAAATGGGACAGTCCTAGGACTGCCTGAAAAGTTGAGGTCAGATTTCTCACTGCACCACCATAATGAAAGCCAAGTATTTTCTCATGACCGAGATCCGCCTTCTCTCCTGCCACAAAATTGGGATATGCTTCACAGGCATCGGCCAGGGTTCTCAAGAAAGAAATCTGGTAAGAGCAGGCTACAGTTTGTTACCAACACAGGCAATCATGAGGGCGAGGATGAGATCTCTCCCACAGAAGCCAACCACCAAAATCCCCTCCGTAATTTAAGTGTCAGAAGTTCATCTGCCTCCATCTCTTCATGTATTGGCATTTTCAGCCATGCAATTCCTATCAAATGCCTTCTCACTGGCATCCTGGGATGCAGCCCGTTAATGTCACATAAGATCTGCATAGAAGATTCTTCAGTAACAGTATTGCAACATTCATGGAGAACAGGCTGGCAGATAAAACGCTTGAATGATACTGCACATCTTAGGCTTCTTTAATTGGAGATTTACGAAACCTTGCCTGGAGTTCACTGTGACTAGATATGGTACTTCTGCAGCCTGTTGTATTGTTTGACGCATATTTCTTCAGAGATTCATTACTTCTAAAGAACAAATGATTTGTTTGGGAGTTGATTTTTAGCATTGCATATGTTGTTGCAGAGTGAAAGATTTTTTTTTTTTTTGGCCTTTAAAAAATTAAGCTTATTTTTAAAAAATTTGTAAATACTTCATATGTATCTTTGCACCTTACCTCATTTAATTTGAATTAAATGGTTAATATTTATTTATAAATTAAGTATATAACAACTCAGTTATTTTAAATTTACAGAATAAGATAATGCAAATATAATATACAATAAGGTTCATTCTTCGTTTGATTTAAAATATTTTAATTATAAATGATTAAGACCAACTTAATTTGATTTGCAGAACAATTGAATTATATAACTTTTATGGTTAACTACATTTGAAGTTTAACATTCTCTAATCCTGTAAATATTTAAACTGTTTGTATGCTATAACTGTCTTAGATAAATATATACTCTCTTCTTTTTTTTAAAAAAAATGAGGTTCAATTTTCTTTTTATTTGTCTAATTGTCTAAAATAATATAACTTTATCTATTAATTTCTTATTATACCCCCTACTTAATGTATTTCATTATTCATAAATATAAATTATGATTTTATAATATTTTAATAATGCCTTGAATATTCAAACACTGCCTTAATTAATAGAAATATATTTTACAAAATATAAAATTTCAATCACATGTTTTTTCTTTTTTTAACAATTCAATCACATGTCCTTAATAATGGAATAAAACACTTCTATGTTTTATGCGGCATGAAAATGAGAAATTTACATTGCAATAATCACACCCAACGGTCCCCCTGGGCCCCAGCAGCAGCGACTCAGCGACCGAGGGCAGAACGACTGATTCCAGTGTTAAAGTTGTAAATAAGGGGAAATCAATGGGCGACAAGGCGAGGCAAAGATCTCGTATAAAGAACGCGAGGGTAGGGCCGGTTAGCCGATAAAAATGAAAAAGCCAGCCAGCTTTGGCACAGCAATTGGCCGCGGGAGGAGACTAGATTGAGAGCGCCTCTTTCTCTCGTCATTTCTCTCGCTCGCTCCCATTTCCTCCTTGCCTTGTCCTGCATTTCTCCTTCTCTTTCTTTTGCAATGGCTTTTCCAGATTCTTCAAAGCAGTCTCTAATCCCTAGGTTTCTCTACTCTTCTTCCTCTCCCCAAACCCTATCCCTTTCCAAGCTTCTCCACTCTAATCCTGCACAACAGTCGCTCTCTAAGTCGCCGTCGCTCATGAGGAAGAGCGGCAGCTTCGTGATCCCCGCCCCCAGCGAGCCTGGGAAGATCGAGATGTACTCTTCTGCTTTCTACGCTGCCTGTACTGCTGGAGGCATTTTCAGCTGCGGGCTTACGCATATGGCTGTCACTCCTCTTGACCTTGTCAAATGTAATATGCAGGTATCACCTCTGTAGATCTGTGCTTCTTTTACGCTTTCATCATCGTTTTTGTTTATTCTTGTCGTTTTCTAGTCTTCCGTTAGATATATGTTCAGTTTCCATTCTCTATATCGATTGATTTTGATCGTTTCAGTATTTGCTTTCCCCTTTCAAGATTTATCTGACGTTTTGGCTTAATGTGATTGATTTATTGTTAGATCTGTATTTTGATACTACATCTCTGTTTAAGTGTAATGCGTTATTCATTTAACTTTGATCGATACTTGTGTTTGTTGACTTTCGTGTGGTCTTTAGCTTTTTCAAGAGATCTGATAAGAGTAATCTTCTTTAAAATACTTCTCCACAAGTTTGTGTTTTATGGACGTGCTGGTATGTGTTCTTTGAACTCTATGTTTCATTTCATCGGCTGTATTATTTATTTTGTGCTAGAGTGTTTCATAGAGTCGTGTTCAGGTAATTTTGTGTTTTACATAGCGTTTCTCCTTGCTGCACCTTTATGTTTGATTTCTTATTTAACTGCATCCACATTCTAGAGTGTATTATTGTTTGATTGTCTTGTGGATTTTACACGAAGTTATATTATCCTTTTAATTTCATTTTATGGTTATTAGCCCGATAGTATCATATTGTGCGTAGAGTCTTACTATTTATTCAGCTGGATGTTTTTTCTTAAAAATTTTTTAGGCGCTTGATTATACTATGGTGCCTTAAACTACTCTCTGATGTCTGTTGTATTTCTATAGTATGAATGAAGTTTCCCAAATTTTCAATTACGCTTTGGATTTCTGGGTATGTGCCCAGATATTGTAATTTGTCGCAAATAATGGATGTTCTAGATCTGGACTTTTTTTTTTAATTGTTGCATCAACGTTGATTAGCTTGGAATTATATAAATGAGAACTCAAAAATGATTTTTATTGCCCCAGTGGTTGCTTCATACATACACAGTTGTTTCTATTTACAGCTTAATTGTGAATTTGATAGTGAGATGGCTACTTTTGTATCAGCTATGTTTAATTATATGACTTTCCTTAATAACCATTGATGGTGAATTTAACTTGATTGGATCAGCGTCCATACTTGTGTTTTGGTAAATAAATCATTATTTAGTTTTTTTTATGACTCTGAAAATTTGGGGGAGATGGGTCTAGGGTCATATAAATGCTGCTTGTTAAAGTGGCAATTCTGCTAATTGAAATATTATAATAATCCCAGTTGCTTCTTACAACCATTCATAAATTGATTTGAGTTGTAATACTTGTTAACTGTAATTCTTCAACTAAAGTAAAGATGATGTTGTTTGTCAGATTGATCCTGCAAAGTACAAGAGCATCTCATCTGGTTTTGGAGTTCTGCTCAAGGAGCAGGGGGCCAGAGGATTCTTCAGGGGCTGGGTGCCCACCCTTCTTGGTTACAGTGCTCAGGGAGCCTGTAAATTTGGATTTTATGAGTTCTTCAAGAAGTATTACTCTGACCTTGCGGGGCCAGAGTATGCTGCCAAATACAAGACCTTGATTTACCTTGCTGGCTCTGCATCTGCCGAAGTGATTGCAGATGTTGCTCTTTGCCCTTTTGAGGCAGTAAAGGTTCGAGTCCAAACTCAGCCTGGTTTTGCTAGAGGCTTGTCAGATGGACTTCCCAAATTTGTCAAATCTGAAGGAACTCTTGGGTATGATTATAAAATTACTGACAGAATTATTTCAGATGATTCTAGTAAGTTGCATTTCTAAAAAGGATGTGTGTCTTTTCAGATTGTACAAAGGTCTTGTTCCTCTATGGGGACGTCAGATTCCTTGTAAGTTATTATAAACTTTGCTCCTATTTTCTTTTTAATCTCAAATAAAGGCAATACTCATCTTCTGATTTCTTGTGCTAAATATAATATTATATCATTGCCCATGTTTGTCTTCAAATTCAATTGCTTAGTATATGTATTAAATGATTAACCAAAAGCATGTCACTTGGATAAATACTGCCAGTCTTCATTAAATTTAAGCATGATACAAGTGTTCAATTTGGAGCTAGTTATTTTTTCTGAAAGGACTGAAAAGAAAAAAAATAAAATAAAATTAGTAGATTCTGTTTAATAACTTTAGGTCATTATGGTGGGGCAGCCATGCTTATGTTCTCTGTCAGGTTGTGAATTGATACACTAACAATTTCATAATGATCTTAGTTATTATTTGAAAGAAACTTTGATATATTAATTGTGTTATTCTGAGTGAGATATTTAATATGTCAGATATGAGCAATTTAACCTAACTCGAACTTGGTTTTGGCAGTTGATATCATTGCTTCCTGTTTTTGGTGCCCTTGTAAATCCTTCTGAGCCTTTTTATCTGATGAAGCATTTTCAACCATCCTATTCAGAGAACAATTACATTATTTTGGTTTTCAATTTTGAGCCTCATTTGATTGGGAATGTGATTGTGTTAATTTTTTTTTAATTCTATAAGCAGTTTGCCACGCTCAAATTCTCACGTTTTGATCTATGTGAAAGTCTTTAAATAATTTTCAATTAGGTGTGATCCGCATTAGCAAGTTGTTAATTGTGCTGTGGTTTGTCTTTCTCTAACAGTATTAGTTTTGTGGTTGTTGGCAGTTTCTAAGATAAAAAAATTTTGATTTCAGATACAATGATGAAATTTGCTTCTTTTGAGACCATTGTTGAGCTGATCTACAAGTATGCCATTCCCACGCCAAAAGACCAGTGCAGCAAACCTCTACAACTTGGTATTAGTTTTGGGGGTGGTTATATTGCTGGCGTTTTCTGTGCTATTGTGTCTCACCCTGCTGATAACCTTGTCTCCTTCCTCAACAATGCTAAAGGCGCAACTGTTGGCGATGTAGGTCACCATTTTCTTCTGTTGGAATCATGATTCTTGGTTCACAATGTTTCATTTCTCCTTCGCTTACATTTTTGAGATTATCTTTTTCTTTCGATGGTTGTGCAGGCTGTGAAGAAGCTAGGTTTGTGGGGCCTATTTACTCGTGGGCTTCCTCTCCGTATTGTCATGATTGGAACACTTACTGGCGCTCAATGGGGTATTTATGATGCATTCAAGGTTTTTGTGGGACTGTAAGTATTACTTGTGATGGTTCTCTGTTTTTTGATGGTGAATATGGTATTTTATTTTTAATGGCTGTTGATGTTAATTTTCAGGCCAACTACTGGTGGTGCTGCTCCTGCTGCTGCTCCTCCTGCTATTCCTGCTGGACTTGCGAAGGTGTAGTTTCGGAGGATAGCATATTTCTTGTGTCAGTTTCTTGAAGCTGGGAAACTATAGGAAAAATAAACATAGGATTGATGCCTCAAGGCAGTGAAGATTATTCTTTTTTACATTCTGAACTTGCATCAATTTTTAGTAATTTTCCCAAATTTTGGCTCCATAGAGGGAAGGTTTTGGTTTCATCCTTCCTTATTTATCATGAATACATTTGTTAGTCAGATCACATATAAATTTTCACTTTGATGTTAGGAACCAATGTCCCCTATTAAATGCAAAAAATAATGGGAAGATGGGGGAATATATTTTGTTCTGCCCACCTTTGATCGTCCGCTTTTGGTATATGACAGTGTGTATGTTGGCTATATCAGAATGCACGAGCTGTTGGCCTATGAGTAAATTGTTTCTTCATTTTTTGCATGTCATAGAGCAGAGTAATTTCTCGAGTCATTTGTTTTTAATCAGCCTAAGGCTGTAAATGTGATTGCCCTTGTTCTGACTGGTATGGGTTCGCCACCATTAGCGCCTAAAGCTAAGATTTAATATTTGTCTAGTTTATTGAGTTTTGTTGAACGCTAAGGTATTTATATATGTGGTTCATAAGTTTTAAGGAATTAAATTTGTTTAGGAATACATAATCTTTGATGTGAACATTTAAGTATTTCTATAATTTTTAGCATGTTAATTTTGATCGAAAAATGCTAGCATGTGCAAATAAATACTGTTTTTATAAGCTGCTCTAAACAGGAAAAATCCAGAGGGTTTTTGCTCTGCTCTGTTCTACTTTTACTGACTATTTGAAGACGATACACTTGAACAAGCGTGCCGATATTTTGCTCATTGTAGGGATTAATTCTGGTGGCTCACAAGCCTGGTGCTCTGCTTCATCGTTAGTAGTATTAACGGTGTAATTGGATTTTTAAGGGTTACTATCTCTACTATCAATCAGTTATTGGGCCATCTCTGTGCTAAACTTTTAGGGAATTTTACATAATAGTCAAAAAGCGGGCACCATTTTAAATAATTACCAATCGCAAAAATAATTTTTAAGAATTGCAGAACGCTTAAATTTGCAATTCTATAGATACATTTCAACTTCAAACCTTCAAAATTGAAATAAATATTTTACCGCAAATAATTAATTTAACTATAAACAAATTACTCAACAAAAAATCACGAATCAACAAAAATTTAACTAAATAAAAATTGAAATATTTTTAAATCCGTTTCAAAATAAAGATTTAAAAAAAAAATCTAAATGAACATTGAAGGAATAGAAAAAGTCATGAAAGTTGAGTATACAAGAGAATACTTTAGGAATTCATCGGGAATGCATTAAGTATACTTTGAAAATATCTTGATAATTCTCTTGAGGAATTTTCTGGAAATACCTTGGATATACATTTGGGAATATTTTTGGTATACTTTTGAAAATTTTATGGAAATACCTTAAGTATACCTTGAAAATTTTCTATGAATACTTTGAATATATTTTGGGAATATTTTTGATATTCTTTTGAAAATTTTATGGAAATATTTTCGTAAAAAAATTTTCATTAATTTAAATATTTTATTTGGAGAATGACAAAATTGGCCTAGGAATCAAAAAAGAGAAAGGGTCAAATTAAGAAGCAAAGCAAAATAGGCACCTTATTAATTCCAAATTACCCCTTCTATTTTTCATGCAAATGGAGTCAGATTTTCGCTAATTCACGTGAACTATACTTCTAAAGAGATCGCCACTCATAAAACTAAACGAGATTTTCCCGATTCTTTTCTTGTTTTGGTAGTATTTGGTTGTGTTTCATTTCAAATGGGAGATACAAAAAAGTTACAGTAGCAGATCAGTGGATGTTTTGTCGAGTGTAAGACCAAACCAAAGGCAAAAGGTTGAGGTGTTCAATGAAGTCCTTTCCAGACTCGAATAACGAAGAAGCAAGGCTTTTTGGCTTTGAAGACGAGCTCTGAAGAAGACGAAGAAGGTGTGGATTGAAATAATTTTAGGTGCAAATGAAATAATAGAAAACTAGGATTAAAAATGAAAGAAAAAAAATAACAATTTCGGTAAAGTACGAAATTTATTATCGAAATTTACCCAAAGTATTTAAAGTGTACCTAAATTTAAAAAATTACTTCAAAATATACTAAAAAGTGCAAATATGGTATATTTCTGATATATTTTGGATAAATATTGGTTCAGTATCTTTAGGAATACAATTGGTATATTTTAGTTTGGTATATCTTGAAAATACCTTAAGAATTTCTAAAAAATTCTTCTAATATATTTTGAGAATATCTTATATATATTTTGAAAATATCTTAATAATACATTAAGTCAATTGTAGATTTAAAAAAAACAAACAAAAAGAATAATAATAATAATAAATGGTATATTGTTGTTATCATTATTTCTTAAAATATTTTAACTATTTAAATAACTGCTATCATTAGTGTGTTTAAATTAAAAAATTATAAAGCCATAAAATTATTATTATTATTAAAAAAAAATAAGTAGATGAAAAAGTAAAATTTATTTCCCACAAATTAGAAGAGTCTCAAATTCACCCTAACTCTGAACACAGATCCCCTTTTGAAGCATAACCGTGTGAAGAATCCTAATTAAGTATCCCCGTTTGAAGAACCATAATTTTCCTCCTGCAAATAACTATACCGAAATTCGTGAACACAACGCCACTCCTAGACCAACCAACGCCACCATCCTACCCAGACAGTGCCAAAACAAACCCGAAACAAGAGAGAAATCGAAAAAAGAAGTAATGCGTAGTATGGAGAAAAGCAATAGAAAAAATAAATTTGAAAAGTGGAGAAATAGACAAGAAGGTGTTCAGTGACAAATTTTTAGATAGAATATTATATTATATAAATTAAGTAAATTATAATAATATACATTTAATTATTTTATTTTTATTAATAAAATAATTAAAGGTATATTATTATATAATTTAATTTAATAAATTTCATCCATCTGAAAAAAAAAAGGAAAACGGTGAAAATTAGGTGAAATTTCCTCAACTTTTAACGGCCCAAATGGAATTCTTCTGCCTCATTATCATTTTTCAGCCATTATTTTCCTTCGAAAAACTTTTCAGCTCATGCATAAACTTCACTGTTGCCTGTTGGCACATTCAATTGGTACTTCTTTTCCGCTTTTGTCCCAGCGCTTGGTAACTACTCACCAAATCCTTCGGTGGTTTTTATGCTTGGCCAACAGTGATCCAAACGTTTCCCCCCTAATTCTGTATTTCTCCCTTTTGATCTTTTATCAATGGCTATCTCTGATTCCCCAAAGCAATCTCTGATCCCTAGCTTTCTCTACTCATCTTCCTCCCCCAATACATTCTTCCCTTCCAAGCTTCTCCCCTTTGGCCCTGCTCGACAGTCGCTCTCTCTCTTGCCATCGCTTATGGAGAAGAGCGGCAGCTTCGTCATCCCCGCTCCCAACGAGCCTTGGAAGATCCTGATGTACTCTCCTGCTTTCTACGCTGCTTGTACTGCTGGGGGTTTTCTCAGCTGCATTCTTCCACATGTGGCTGTCACTCGTCTTAATCTTGCTAGGCATACTATGCCGGTATCATTTCTCTTGATCCGTGCTTCTTGTGCTTTTGCCGTCGTTTTCGCTAATTCTTGTTGTTTTTAGTTTTCGATTAATTGTATGCTCAATTTCCATTCTCGACGTTGCTTTATTTTGATAGTTTTAGTGTTGGCTTGTTTTCAGATTAATACACTGCTTTGGTTCAATTCTCATTGCTTCTAATTTGACAAATAAAAAAGTCCAATTCCTACCAAATTATTGGCCTAAGAATTTGGTGGGAATGCGGAGGGGAATCGGAATTCTTTTGTTTTTGCCTTGCACTATAAGTAGCCAAACAAGCTGTTATACTCATTGTATTTTATGGTTCTGCCACTATTGCTCTTTAAATTCTCTGTTTCATTCCTGCGACCATTATTATTTTCTTTTGTGTGTGTGTGTGCTGTAGAGACTTTCTATGAAATCGTTTTCATGTAATTTTGTGTTTTACATGACACTTTCTCCTTGCGCATCTTCCTAGACTCTGTTTGTTTGAATTCTTAGAGCTGTTTGTTTGTTTTTTTTTTTTTTTTTGCTGGTGTATGTTTACAAGAACTGTTACATTTCTTTCTCTTTTAACTTTATTTGATTGTTGTTACAGTTGTAGGATCAAAATGAACAAATTAATATTCAGCGTTTTATATTTGATATTCTGAAATAGGTAAGGAGACTTATAATTGCTGCTTGTCAAATTCGAAATTCTGCTAGTTCAAATATGATAATCATCTCATCTGCTTCCTACAACCAAGCATAAAATAATTTGAAATGTAATGCTTATCAAACACAAGTCACCAACAAAAATTTTGATTGGATTTGTCAAGTTATCCTGTAAATTCAAAAGCATCACTTTCTTTTGTGCGAAAGAATTCTTCAGGGGTTCCAGTGGGAGTGTAAAGAGTTATTAAGTTATGTTAGAGTTAATTGTAATCAGTTAGTGCAGTCAGTAAAGCTTTTTCTTTTTTTGCTCTGTTAAGTAACAGTAACGTTGTAAAGCTTTAGATCTTGGCACCAAAGTTTGTTAGCTGACTTGGCACTTAGCATTTCATTCTTTTTGTTATATCAGTAATATAAACAGAATCTTTTAACTGCTTATGAAGTTTCAGAGATATTTCTCCCAAATTTAGCTCCTCTGTTGATCTTTCATGGTTGATTTCGTGTATGTTCAGAGCGCCTTTGCTATTAGTGCTGCTAAAGGCTCCCTCATATTTGGATTTTACGAGTTCTTCAAGAAGCAATACTCTTATGCTATGGGGCCGGAGCATGCTAATGAGCACAAGACCTTGATTTACCTCGCTAGTTCTGCGTCAGCTGCCATTGCTACTGGAGGCTTGTTAGTTGGGCTTGACAAAGTTTTAAGAACCATAGGATCTCCTACCAGGTATTATTATGAAATTCCTCAAAGAATTGTTTCAGGGAAGTTTTATTAGTTACATTTCTTAAAACATTAAATGTTCCTTCAATTTTTTTTTCAGAGATAACATCACTCTCTGGCAACTTCAGATTCCAGGCAAGTCCTATCAACTTTATTTTATTTTATATTTTTAAATTTGTAATTTATTTGATAATCGTCATGTGATAACTTCCCCTAATTATACATATTAAGAGAATATCGCATTGTCTTCAAAAATCAACAAAGCTCATGTGATTGCTAAATATGTGTTAAATTACCGTAAACTTTTGTATTTGATTAATATTGACCGGCTTTATTATATTTGAAAACAATAATTGTAGGCAGTGTTTAGTTTATAACCATTTACTTTTTTTGAAAAAGGTGAAAGAAGAAAATTATAATTAAATGAGTCTGTTGTGTTCTGTTGCAAAATAATTTTAGGCAATGGTGCAGCAGCCATGCTGAAGTGGGTTATCAGAGAGTGAATTGATATACAGGCAACTTTACAATGATCTTAGTAATTGTTCAGAAGGAACTTAAAATAATTTGATTGTTTTATATAGGTGATCATGTAGTATCTTCTATGCGAGTAAGTCATCCTAAGTTAAATTTTGTTACATAGGACCATTTTCATTATTTTAATTCTATCAGCTTGCCTTGCTCAGTTCTCTGAATGGGTAGAATACAATCTGCATTTGCAAGTTCTTGATTGGTGTTATGGTTTGTCTTTCACTAACCACATTAGTGTTTGTGATTAGCAGTTTTTAAAATAAAAAATTTTGGTTGCAGATGTAATGATGAAGTTTGCTTGTTTTGAGACCATTGTTGGGATGATCTACAAGCATGCCATTCCCATACCAAAGGATCAGTGCAGCAAGCCTTTACAACTAGGTGTTAGTTTTGCCAGTGGTTATATTATTGGTGTTTTCTCTGCTATTTTATGTAACCCTGGAATGAATATTGTCTCTTTCCGCAACAATACTGATGGTGCATCTATTATTGATGTAAGCATTTTTTTTTTCTATTAGAATCATGTGATTCTTTAGTAGATTACTTTACAATTGCCCTCCTTGCTTACAGTTTTGAGAATTTTTTTCTTTTAACATTGGTTGTTTGGGTTTTGAAGATGCTAGCTACAAAGAAGCTAAATTTATGGAGCTTGTTTACTCGTGGGCTTCCTCTTCGTATGGTTGTGTTAGGGACCTATACTGGAGCAGAATGGATCATTTATGATGCATTCAAAGTTTTGGTGGGAGTGTAAGTAGTACCTAAGATGGCTAATTGTTTTTACTTGATGTTTGATTTGGTATTTTTGATTTAATGGCTTTTGATGTTATTTTCAGGCCAACTACTGGTGGTGTTGCAATGGTGTAATTTTTTAACTATTGAAAATAACTCAACACAAGCATGACGATACTTTGCTGACTGGACGATTAATTCTGGTGTCTCACATACTAGGGTGGTGGACTCCTAAACTTTGGTAATTTTAACGATTTAATTGGATTTTTTAGGGCTCACAATCTCTCCTATCAACTAGTTGTTGTGCCAACACTTACCCATCTGAACAACTAGTTATTCATCAGAGAGAGTCACAGGCCAGAAGTAGTAACTTGTTTCCCTGCAGCATTATCCATGAGAACACCTTTAATTAAAATTTCTGCAAACTACTCCATAAGAAGCAAGTAATGTAGCAGAGTTGAAGCAAGCATCATAATTGAATTTAAGATATTCCTTTTGAGGAGCACTCGAAAAGCTGTGGTTGGTGAAATAATTATTTACATTACTGAATGTTCATTCTTCTGGCTAAGTAACATATATGAAATTTCACTTTGATGTCAGGGAAACAATATCTTCTGCCCAAAAATATTATATGAGGCAGATGGGGGGAATGTTGTCTGTCGTGTCCATTTCTGCCTCTGGTATACGACAATATGATTGTGGGCTGTTGAAGAATGCGCAAGTTTTCGCTCAACCAGTAAATTTTAAACCTCTTATTGATTTAACTTTGTTTTCGTAATAGTTAGCAGAGATAGAATTTAGTAAAGCAGGCCTGATGGTATAATACAACTTAAATTTCATTCAACATTTAATTTAAAAATCTGATCTTATTTATAATTGTTCTACTTCTCGAAAACAAAAAAGTAAAGAATTAGGTCCTCATTTGAATTGCAGAGTTTACTTTTGTGATGAAAAATCCACTCGTAGCCCTTATATGTCCAAGGATCAAGGCCCAAATTTTTTTGAATTTTAAGGGGAGATTCTTAATTTGGTTAAATACTTTATCAATTTCTAGCTTATAAATGTGAGTATATCTAGCCATCTAGAAGAGAGGTCTATTTTTTTTTTAATGTCACCTATTACTGGTGGAAGGTCTCGATCCCAAGAAACTTCATATGAGAGGCAAAGTCCCATATGGGGGAGAAGAGAGGTCTACTTTAGCAGATGAATTATCTGTTGTTTAGGATTCGTAATCAATAAAGAAAAATTTTAGCTTGGAAAGTTCCTTTCTGGCCCTTCTCCTGAATCAAATTTTCTGCCAATTCAACACCTAGTTAATTATAGACACCGAAGGCATATTTACGGTTGGTTTGCACAAAGCCAGGCAGTTCGAATTGTTTTAAGAACGACCATAATATGAACCGAGAATAAGATCAATCATGGGCAAATTTCACCGAACACCTACACTTATCATTTTATTTACAAAAATATATTCAATATTTTTTTTTTTCATTTGTATATATTCTCTTTTCAATTTTACCGAATTTTTTTTGCCCCGTTCTTCTCCATCTACAGTCACCGACTCCTCCAGCATCTACACCTTTGTTAGAGGGCGATTTTCAAGCTGAAATGGACAAGAAATCAATAATCTGTAAATCCTTCCCTCTCCATCTGTTTTGGGGCTCTATTTCTTGTGCATCTACTACCATGAACTTGGAAACCAAGTTAGCCGTCTTCGATCTAAAATTTCAGCTGCAAATCCTCGTCTCCATCCAATAATTTTGTGAACATGAGTCTGTTATAGCTACCAATAGATTTAACTCTGATCTTCGGCATCCGAGATTTTGGTGCCTGTACTGAATTAAATTGGTTGCAGCTCTGTGCAAAATCTGTTTTGAGCGACGAAAACTACGATTCAGACCATGTTGGTTTTGACAGTGACGATTGTCCATATTTCATATCTGGACGATGTTGCAAAATCTGTTGAATTAATATTCAAGATTAATTCAAGAGAGTAACCTGCTAAGACTTTGAGAGAGAGAGAAGTCAACTCAAGTCTCCAATTGCTTCATGCCAAAGCTTCTATCATATGCCACAGAATAAGTCAACACATTCAGATTAGTATGATATTGTATCAATTTAGGTGCATTATATTTTTATCTTTCCCAATTCTCATTCCTCCCTCTTCGGTATTTCTTCATCCAACACTGAATTTGTAAGTCATTAGTGTTTACGTGAGCAGAGAGAGAGAGAGAATAACACAATTGAATAATTGGTCAGATCATTGTATTATAGCCACATCCAGGTTTGAATGTTCAATTCTGATTATAGGAACATACAAATACAATTGAATAATTGGTCTTTAATGCCTTGTAGAGTATTAATTACTGTGTTAGTTAATCTATTCCTTTTCTCTTTTTTTTTTTTTAAATCACCAAGATATTCCCTAAGGGATATATAATGTATTCTTATAGAATTCTCAATATATTCTCGATGTATACCTAAAGTATTCCCGATGTGTGGAATTCTTAAAGAACTCCTAAAGCATTCTCAAGATATGTCCAATGTATTCTTAAGGAATGCCTAAGATTTATCCAAAAAAATTTCAAAATATTTTTAAAATATATTTAAAATATTTTCAAAATATATTGAACTAAAGTATATCCAATATATTTTTAAGAATATCAAACCAAAATATATCCAAGAAATGACGGAGATATACTGAATATAGACTTTTTTGAATATTTTGGGATGACTTTTGAATTTAAGTACTTTTATAATATTTTTTATATATATTTTTTTTTTTTGTAGGTTTGAAAAAACTTTAAGTGGCAGGAGTTTTTTGACATTTTTAAAAATTCTTTCATATCAAAGCATTTACATCCCATTTAATTTAGCTAAACCATAGGATTAATTGATCAATCCCTTGTTTAGTTCAAAAAATAAATTTTGGCTTAGTAATTCCATAACTTTAGTTATCCCATAGAATAATAATTAATTAAAACACACCTACCCATATCTTTACTAATCCTTTATTACGTTTTATATGGTAAATCCCTAAAAGTATATGCCTCAGAAAAATTTCAAAAAAAAAAAAAAAGTTTAAGGAAAAGCAGAGTTTGTAAAGAAAATGAATCAAATATCGCAAATCATCAAATATCCAATAAGATAAGTATATCAAGGGAATTACTACAAAGTTGTCTACCACAGACAGCCTGATTCTGGAAATGTAAATATCAAGGGAATTACACATTGATGAAAACTAAACCTTCCCCTTTCAAATATTGCCCTCACTCATAAACCCACAATTCCACTTCAGTTCACATACTCCAACAATAAATAAACAAAAGAATCGATCTATATTGCTAATATGGTAAATATACATTTATTGCTATCTATATGACTCTCTGGAGTTGGAATTCGGAAAAGACGAGAAACTCGGATGTGCCCAGTTTATACGAGATTGATTGTGAAAGAGACGTAAGGATGAGCATCGGCATCCCCCCCCAAAGCTGCCATGCCTCCTCCCACTTCATCTTCAGTTTTCCAGTATGTACTGCATTACCATATCCACAAAACATGATAAGAATGCACGCAAGTATACGACACACTGAATTCCTACCATACAGAGAATTTGAATAGCGTAATAAGATTGACAACACAATCATATTGATAATTAAATTCACTGATGTTTCTCAAGTTTCTCTTTCTAAATGGAAGAATACCTGAACAGCCACATGAAATAAAGGTTCTATTCAGAGGATGGAAATATTCTATCTTATGCAAAGGATAATAGCAATTACTGAGTAGCTCGTTCAAGAGATGAATTGAACAATTGACATTGCAGGTTCTCTTTCTATCCCTCTCTTTCAAACTCATGTTTATCCTCAGAGATGCAGAATCTGAAAATCTCTTAAGAAGGCAAGTGGAGATAAAAATCTGACTTAGGAATCTGCTCCGTCTATATGCAATGAATAACATTTACAGAACAATCTCGCAAACCTTTATTGACTACAACAGCTTCCCAATAAGACCACAAAGCTTTGCTTCATATAAGAGTATTGAACAAACAGTCTGGCATGCGTTCTGATGTGTGTAAAAGAAGAAGAGTTCCCAGAATCAATTAAATCAACTTCAAGCGGAAGTTTTTTGTGATTATTAGGTGAAATACATCCAATATATCTGTGACACATTATTCATCTAACATAAGTGAGAAAACATTTATAGGGTATATAGCAACTTGCCTGTTCGCACTGTCAGACAATCCTTCAAGGATTGAACGCACTTTCTTCTCACCTTTCACAGAAGGAGCTAAAACACAAGCCTGAAATTAACAGCCAATGCTTGGTGAGAACAAATACCTAAATAGAAAAATCTAGGAAATTATAACAGAGAGCATTACCAAGAAAGATGGAGGTAATCCATATCTTAAGATGCTCTCTGTAAAAACACGTACTGCACAAAAGTGCATCCAGGAGCTGAAAACCTGCATTGGATAAACGAATTAAGGGAAAAAAAATTACAACTCCACATTAGATAAATTAATAGCAAATCAAGAATATTGATTCATATGAGCATTGACAGAGACTTGAACAATTCTGAGAACAATATAGGACTCCAAGTATATCAACCCATTTAGTGGGATAACAAAGGGTCTCTTAAAGCTTTCAGAGGCCAAAGTGAAAGAAACTGCCTGACATAGGAAAAAATATGTGCTTTGGTAAGTTGGAGGGGTTGTTTATTTTACAATCCAAAGATTGTATCAGAGCTTTGGAAACAAACTAATTTGATAATTATTCTGCTTAGCAAGTACTTCCAATTATCATCAAAAGAAAACCAAATATTATGAGATGAAACTTAATAAACCCTAGATGGTGTGAAAAGTTTTGAGTTCTAAAACAGCATATGTGCATGTTGTAAGTCATTTATATAACAGAATGAAGTTGGCAGAATCCATCATTGAGGCAGCCTATTCGACCAATTTCCCTGATAATCTCTTTTTTTGCCACATAAGCAACCTTATAAATTGCAACAAACTGACTCATAATCCCATGTTTCCACGATCATTTTGCTTATACCATTTACTCTGCAGTGTATGCATTATATATCTCACGAGTCTTACTAACAGTAATGCAGATGTAGTACAATTTAGTCAAGATTTAAAGCTACTTAATTGGAACAACATAAAGAAATCGCTGAATTAGTCTCCTTCAAACATGATGAATCACTCTAGCATAGAAACTGAAGCTCCAATCAAATATCAACCTTCCCTAAGAATAAATTAATCTGACCCAATGCTAACTTCCAATAAAATGACCCTCCAATTACATTGATATACTGCTGTTTTATGTCTTTCATACATCAATATAAAAAATCTGAATTGAATCTATAAATCCTCAACTCATTTCCCTCTTGGCTCAAATTTCAAAAATCCTTATATTCATCACTCAAATAAAAAGAAAGGAAGTACCTCTCCGTAACTGGTGTAGCACCATTGCAAAAGGGAGCTTCTAAAGCTTTCTTGGTCTTGCATTAATCTTTCCAACTCTTGCTTCCTACTCTCTTGCGCTTCTGGACTATATTCAAAATCACGAATCTGATCGTGATGAACAGAAAAAATCAAAATTAGACATTCACTACAAACTCCATTATCAAGCACTTAAGATTCAAGATAGTATATGTAAAACATATTCCAAGAATGAGAAAACATCATTCTTGAGATCATTCATGAAACAGCTAAAGTAAATGCAATGCTATAAACATACGCACTTGGAACCCTTTTTCACGTGCACTTGTTCTAAAATTGTCTGCAACACGTCGAAATAGTGTTACCGTGTAAAGAGCATACTCATTATCCTCGTACAACTTCTTTGAGGACCTAGGAACCTGAAATTACCATACTAGACAAATTAAGCTGAAGTAGAGAAATCATATAACAGAATAAATTTCAGAAATCTCAAGAAACAGTTAATCAAGAAGTTAATTTCAGAGAAATGGCTTAGAAGGTAATGACATTGCCCTACTAAGCTATGATACATTGACTCAAATACAAGCATCTGATGCAGGTATATGTTCGAGCTTGCAAATTCAATACATTTTCCTCTAATTTAGAAGTGACAAACAGTCAGTGAGTCATTCTCACTCACTTCCAATCCAACTATACCAATCCAAGACAGTACATTATGAAAAACTCAAATCTTACCACATAGCTAGTCAGTGTTTCATAGTTAGCCAACCAATCCTTATGTGAAAATTTGGGAACAACTGCAAGAAGGGTTTCCAGATGTTCGGAGGCGACAATATCCTCTGGTTTCACCAAATTGGAAAGATCACGAACAGCTAAGCTGAAATGGACAGGAAACAGCTTATGCATTGTATAAGAGAGTAGCAGTTCTATATAACATGATTAGATTCAAAGTAATGTTATACCTTCCACTTTGCTTTCGGTTAATGGCATTGAGTTGACTGCGGACATTGTTATACTCAGCAACTCGGACCTAACAAGAAACATTAAAGCTTAAAGACCCAAAATTTGAATTGCATTTATTGTAATTTTACACCTACATTTACACCTCAATACATTAAAAAAGCCAAAATAAAGCTGATGGCCTCATGCAGAAATGGTACGTGCATACAATATCAGTAACATTAACAGCAATCCAAAAAAATGAAAATACAGATGATCAAAACTATCTCAAGGTTTCTTTCAGTTAGGTTGAGGGGAAAGAAATTCATGACGTCATGGTTAGTGACAATGACTCACAACTCATGCGAGTCAAAAGTTGTGAATAAGTTATGTTGCTGCTGTATGTTGCAATAGAATTTAGCTAGAAAAATAAAGAGAAATAGAATCAAGTGAATCAAATCTAGCAATATATTGTTCCCTAAATGTTGCGCTAAAAATTAAATCAAGATGGAACTCTATGTCTCTCCCTACCTAGCTTACGGCACCAATTCCAAATGTTGCGCTCAGATTATCTCCCTAAATTACTTTGAAACTTTCAACAAAAGGTATAATCAAACATTATATATTATTGACACTATAATATCACCTTGAGATCATCCTCAATCTTTGCCACTTGAGTATGAATGCTGTCAACAATCTCCCTTAAAGGTGACATTATTGGAAACCTCGCTTCATCCCAAACAAACCTATGAACACCAGCAAAAACGAAGTTCATAAAATACAAAATCAGACCTGAAAACACACAGGAAAAAAAAAAAAAAAAAACTAAGCTTGAATTTACATCAATGCTCATTGAACGATCAAATACTACCTGGTGAGGTATGAATCAACAGGCACACCATCAACAGTCAAAGCACTGCTCTCGACACCTGATACCCTCTCTAATTCCTCGATCTGTCTCCTGATCTTGTGAGACACTCCTTCTATGAAGCTATTTGACTGCAAACTTAATTGAATTAATCAAAATTCATGAAACCAAAGCACCGCCAAAGTATTTAATCCTTAAAAAAGAAGAAAAAATAGTAAAATTGATACAAATCGACAATCATAAATCCACAATCGCACAATTCAAAAATCAAAAGCATAAGCAAATATTTCGATTCACATTTGGAGATTCCATAGTAGATCCAGCAAATATAATCAATCAAAGAACCACTTAAAAACAATTGTTTTGATCATATAAACAGAACGCCTACAAATGAATAAAAGCATCAGAATTACTGGATAAACAAGAATTACCTTCAAGAGATCGTCGCTGAGAGAGAGAAGAGAATCCAAGGTCCCAACGCGGAGATTGGGAATATTGAACTGAAAAGAAATAAAAACAACAAAGCCAACAAAAAGAAAAAGAATCAGATAAAAAGAAGCAAAATTGAAATTCAGATCAGATAGACAAAAAGGAAATGGAAGAGAGCGAAGTGAAGTAACCCTGTAGAGGGGAGTATCAAAGGAATGCTTAGAGATTTGCTCTTGTAATCGGTTCCAAAGAGTGGAAGCAGAATTTTCAACCGGCAGAGACAATATCCAGTATCTAGTCGCCATTCTTAGTCTTCTTCTCCTTTAGATTTCCAAGCTTATACAGAGAAAGAGAGAGCGGCAGGCACTTTGGCTGGGTGTTTTTTTTTTTTTTTTTTTTTTTTTGAGAAGAAAAAAAAAGAGTTTTGAGGATGAGAAAATAAGTAAAAAGAAAAATTTTATAATTTTTATCTAACGACAATATATATAAAAATTCAGAACGCCCACCGTGGGGCTCGAACCCACGACCACAAGGTTAAGAGCCTTGCGCTCTACCAACTGAGCTAGACGGGCTTGCTGTTTAGTATTTATATGGTATTAAATAAATAGAGACAATTTACAATTGAATTACGACTTAATAACTGATTTATTAATGCATGGAGCTTAAGATTGAAGCTATGACAATTGACAAAGAAAACGAATATAAGAAAGAGTTATATCGTTGGTCATTAATAATAAAAGAACTGTGAGATTTCGAATTGCAAACTTGATGAATAGAAAAATAATGGGATTTAACTACAACACTAGGTTGATATAAATAATAAAGCACACAATGGAAATTCAGGCTACAAGTTGTACAAATTTTATTACAATTATAGGGCACTCCATAAGATACATTGCCTTGGTGCAAAGTGAAGTCTCCCATTGCTTTAAACCATTAAAATTCACTTAGTTACCTAATTAAAATATACACACAAAATTAATTAAACCTAGTTGAACTCATCCAAAGACAAACTCTCAACCGATCCAAAGCTTTCCATTTGACCGGTTCTCGAGTAGTTAGTCAGTGATCCACCCAAAAAATCAAGTGGGGAGTCATTGGAGAAGGTGGTGGTGTCATATATAAATGACAACCCAGCATCGTCCACCATTGGATAATTCATGTAAAAGGAGCTGCAGCTGGATTTGTTAACTTCATAATCATGAAGAAAGATGTCATTCCCTGAATTATTCCTAGTTATGTTAGCATATATATGATCTTCATCAGAGGCCTTCTTAGCCTGAATTGCCTGCATAGTTATAATTAATTAAACATCACTAGAAATTGCTGTTTAATTATATATGTATTAGAAAACTAAACAAATTAATCCAAGATTTAAGAAGATTAACATACATAATTCTGGTTTTGATTGTCTTTGTACACCATAATGAAGTCTCCTAGTTGTAATCCGTGCGTGTTAACAAAGTCACCTAATGCATATATATATATATATAGATCAGTACAAGAACAAACTGAATATTCATTGTTAATTGAGAATAAAAGAACTAAAGGTGATGATATAAGGAATATACCAGTGTTTTCAAGTACATACATTCTGCTATTGTTATTAGGCCAGTACCTGATGATCATATATATAGAAACTTTTAATTACAAGTTGATCGTGATTATTAAGAATTAATGAAATTAATAATTTAATTTAATAAGAAGTGGGTGATCGACGAAATCGAAAACTGTAAGTTAAAGAGATTGGAAGAAAGGAAAAAAGGGAGAATGATTAAACCTGTATTTAAAGCTCCAAACGTGCAGACCATCCAGGTCATCCATGCTTATGAAAATCCCTTCTTTGAATTCCAGCACAGGGAGATGTGCCTCTGCTGCTTTCTGAAATATATATGGAATTATTTTAAGAAATTGTTGTTGACACTGAGATTATACATTCTTGAAAACAAAAACAAAAAAATACAAATGATTGATGGACCTTTGGGAGTATGATCCTCTTCAGGGAGCTTACATCACTGTTCTTAAGTTCCTTCTGAAAGAGGAAACTCAATCTCCTTTCATCAATTACCTATGGCATAGGAATATCATCATCTCCAAGATTTTATCGAACTCAGATACATCAAAATCTAAAATTTTTTAACACAAGAAAATCAAGGATGTACGTAGTTAATGCACAACTTCAATTAATCATGCCATGAACAAGCATTAATTCTTTAATATGTATATGTTCATGTTTAGCAAAAATGACAAAAATTATTAAGGTAATAAATATTATAATCTTAATATACAATCATGAAATCAGCTGATTAATCAGAATTAGATCTCTCAAAGTATGGAACTTTCTATTTTATCAAGGACTTGAGGTGTCTGAACACACTTGGACTTCAAATTGCGAAAGTACTCATTAATTGGGAAAAATAACAAAAGTATAATTAGTTACAGAGTCAAAATTGACTTTGATGCCATTTGACTCTCATATTCAGTTGTTTTCTAATCGTATCAATTTTTTGTAATTTTATCCCCAAAAAATTATATATATATATATCTATATATTGCGACTATGAATTACTGGAAAAACTAAATTAAAAAAGAATACAGAGTTAAATAGAAAGTTCATGGGTTAATTAGTTGGCATCCGAATCTATTAAGCTGACATAAAATTTAATCAAATTAAGCAAAAATTAGTAAAAAAAAAAAAAAAGCAAAATATAAAAGAACAAAAAATCTCACACGTGCGGGGAAAGAGAGAAGGTCGTGCATAGGAGACGAGGATGAAGGCACGTGCGAAGTGGTAGTACTGGTGATGGTGGAGGAAGAAGAAAAAGAGAAAAGGTGGTTAATGGCGGAAGATGGTCTCCTCTGCCTGGGCATCCTTTTCTTCCGCAAGACACCAAAGCTCACAACAGAGACAAGTTCATGATGATGATGACGGGTCATTATTCCGGCCCGATCCGACCCATGACGGGCTCTGTCTCCTTCTTCAGTGACACCCTCTCCACCTGCCATACAAGCACACGCCTCGGTTTCCTCATGAACCGCCCCTTGTTCCATCGTCATTAGCTTAGTTTCCCTTTTCTTTGCTTCCTATAAAAAGAAACAAAAATGAAAAAGAATGAGTTTTTATGTGAATGGGTGTTTAGATTTCAGTGATACACAGTCTCTATCTCTGTGGTTGCTCAGATCGAAACTAGCGGTGGTCGACGCTCGGCAATCGCGAAATGGGGGAGAAGGGTTTCTTTTTCTTTCTTTTTGCTTGTAGTGTGGTAAAAGAGAAAGCTGAGAGACTGAGGGAGAATGGGGATTGCTTTTCTTTTTCTATTCTATTTTTAGCAAGAAGGATTTGGTGATTACACAGCCTGATCCTTATGACATTTGTGCTTCTTGCATACCTTCTTCGCCCTTTGAATTTTTTGTTCTCATTTGTTATTATTGTTATTTATGTTTAGAAACCCACATTTACCCATAATCATCATATTTGCAAGCTGGGAAGAGAACAAGACTAGGGTTAAATGCAGTGCTATGTGGATTCAAGTGGTTGGGTTTGCCCATTTCTTTTGAGAAATTAACTAAACCATATATGGGATGGATGGAACTAACTAGGGTTTGTGGAAAAATGGAGGTAGGGTTAATATTATTGAGAAAGGTGATAGATCAAAGAAAAGGAATAATGGAGAAATGGGGTGGTTAGGGTAAGACCAAGAGAAGGATGACGAATGGAAGGTGAAGAGGAAACAAGTGTTGAAAAAGTTCTGATTCATGTCTACAGAAATCAATGGAGGGTTTGGGCTCATTGGACTCTCCTTCTTTCCCCATGTGAAATTACTATAAACTTTCCATATCTCTCTCTCTCTTTCCAACCCCCATCATCACTGAGTGAAGACTCAGAAGAGTTTTTTCTTTCTCTCTTTTTTTTGAATTAGGAATTGGGAAATTAATTAATAACCACATTGCCACCTAAATTATGCAATGAATATGTACGTATGCTTGTACTGAAAATTATTATCGGTTCCTGTGATTTTCTTATCTGATCTGATTGATGGTGGATGAGAGCTGTGAAATTTAATAAAATGAGATTAATTGCCAAGGGAAACTTAGGTCTCCTACTCTTTCTTTTAATCTTTCGAAGAGTTATTTCTTATATAAGCAGCAATAGTTGGATTCCCTCCCTGGTATCGCAGCCACGTGCTTTCCATGCAAATATGCGTATGAAGTAATTAATGAACATATCAACTACAGCAAAATTTATTATTATTATTATTATTATTATTACAAAATTATTAATATAAGAATAAAATTAAATTAAAATAAGAAGAAAATTATCGGCATATAAATATTAATAACTGATGAAATCAATTTTAATATTAAGTCAGAAATAAATTAAAATTTTAAATTAATATAACTTTAAACAGCTACGAATATTCAGAAATTTTGTGCAGTAAAATTTATATACTCGATATTAAATTTTATCGAAGTATACTTGTAAAAAATAATGATTTTCATTTTATATATTCTAAATACACCAACTTTAAATAATAGTGAGATCCTCCCAAGTCCCAGCAACATAGATCCGCCCTTGATTTTAAATATTCATTGATATTTATTTTCTTTTATATTTATATTTTTCATGTAATTATATATAATTTTAAAATTATAATTTTTTTTATATATTTATAAAATTGTTTAAATATTATATATTTATTCTTTTATAGCATAATGACATTCTTAAAGTAATATTCATTAAATATTATAATAAAAAAATTTGTTTAATCATAAAAATATTTAAATTTGAAAAATAAGTAAATCTATTAAAAATAATTTATGTGCACATCAAACTCGTAAACTATTATTAAAATGTTTATGTTGTAATATTTGATTAGTAATTTAATTTTAAAAAATATCATAAATTTTATGCATATATATAAAGAGCTTGAATCAATGAAACAATTGCTTTTTATTTTTTTCCCTGCGGAAATACATATGCAAGGAGGGTTTTTTTTTCACATTTTTACAAATTGGGATAGGAGGTTTACATTTATTTTAATATATATATGAATTTTAAAGTTGGGGATTGAAATATAATTTATAAATAAAAATAATAGAACACTTTTATGGTACTTCCATTGGCGAAGCCATACCCCTTTAGTTAAGAGAGGAAAAGAGTTAAAACTCTATATAAGTGGAGATAAAGAGCCAAAAATCTAAATTTAAAATATAAAAATAATTTTTCTAACATTTTTTATGAAAATACAAATTTTAAAAATGATATAAATTTATATATTATTACATATATTTTAAAAAATTAACTATCCTCGAGTATATGTGGCTCCGCCACTGACTATCTCCATTTTAAATTAATTGTTCTTTTAGTATTAAGAAAATATTTAATATTGTTAATTATAAAAAAAAATTGAAAGGAACTAATTTTCTTTATTTATTCGGTATAAAATTTTACAAAACTAATTAATACATATAATGTTAATATAAGGATAAAATAAAAAAATAATTTTAGATTAGATATATAAAAATAATAATTAATTGGAATTTTTTTATTTAAAAAAATAATTAATTTGGAATGAAGTATATCTTAATGGAAATAAAACGTGGAAAATGTGATTATTTCTTTACTAATTTATTGAGGTGCTGTTTGGGAACCAGGATCAGACGCGAAGCTCCCTTGTTTTTTACTTTTTCTGGAGAGAGGGCCAAGGTCGTCCAAGTGTGGGGATGACCACATTCCAAATTGAGAAAATCTCTTTTCTCTCTCTCATTGTAACATGAAATCTACTTATTAGTTTTATACAGGGAAAATTATTTTAAAAAAAAAATATAAGAAAAATTATTATTTACTTTGTGATTTGATATAATATATTAATATTTTAAATGTTTGAAAAATATATAATTTATTTTGTGTTTTAACATACACTAATATTTTCTAAAGTTTAAAAATTATGTTATTTACTTATGAAAGTTTGATATATTGCACTAAAATGTTATTACAAATTTGATTTATAATATTTGTATCTTCTTAAAATTTGATATATTATAGTAATATTTTCTGAGCAAAAGAGAATATTATTTTTTACTTGTGGTAAATATCTTTAAATTTAACAAAATGACTATATAACTTAACAGAAATAAAATAAAAGAAATAAATTGTATATTTTTCAAATTTCAAAAATACTAATGTATTATATCAAATTACATGAAATAAATAATAATTTTTCCTTTTATATATACTTTTTAAGGAGTGTTGGTTCATAAAAAAAAAAAAAAAGATGAAAATAGATAATTTCCGTTATTAATATTTAGTTAGAAAAAAAAAATTAATAAAAATAAGAATAAAATTTCTCCATCATTCTCCCTTTTTCCTAGGAAATAAATATTTCATTTCCATTGGAATCAATTTTAATTAAATATAAATTATATTTATTTTTTAATATACTTTTAATTAATATCAGAAGATATTGTAAAAATATATAATTTTAATAATATTAATTTATTTTTTCAATAATGATAAAATTATAAATATATAATACTAATTCAAGAATTTTTTTCATATTTTATTTTTAAAAAATATGTTATTTTATTATGGACTAAAAATATACAAATTGAATTTAATTCTTATTTTCATTCCTAAATAAATAAATAAAAACTAAATAATATATTAAAATCAATCATTCACATTTTTATTACACTTTATTCCCATTCCTATTTCCATTTCCATCTTTAACCAAATGTGTCTTTAGGCAAATGCCCCCTTTTTTTTTTTTTTTAGAAATTGCATTAAAAATCGAAGCAAAACACATTACTAAAATAAAGGAATCGAACTGAGTCCCTCTCTAGAAGGTTTCAGATAACCTTCGATAAACCCAAAAAAAAAAAAGAAAATCGAACTCAGCCCTAGCCAATAGACTTACCCAATAAGACTTTTCAATGTTTAACAACTAAAAGTAGAGGTTAAACGCACCGAAACTAACAATGAACTAACATTAACAAACTGATTTAAGTTTTAATTTTTGCAAAATCCAATCAAGATTTATACAATGACATATAATATATAGCAATTTGAGCATACATGCCAAATATACACCCGAAGATATCTCCACATCTACAATCACGGTTCGCAATCATTAATGCGATAGCGTTTCTGAATTACAAAGAGGATTTTACATCTAAATTTCAAAAAAACAAATGTATAGAAAATGTACAAACATAAATTTTAAAACCAGGAAAATTTAGAACACCTTTTCAAATTCAGCAGGCCATGCATGCACTATGGACATTTCTATTGATTACTTTTTTTAGAAAATGATCAACTACTCTCCAAGTCAATTCGGAAAGAATCAACCAAAGGAAGGGGGACTAGTACAAGACTTCTCAACCTATATATGTTGCAGAACCCACCAGAAAAAGAAATACTATTTCAAATACTAAGCTGAAATTTAGGGTACATCTACTTATTTACAAATTATTAGACACCGGGGCAAACCCAAAGGATAATCAAAAAGGGAAATACGAGCTGCAGTCAACGTTGGCTCACGTTTGCATGAGCATAGAGGCAAAACTCAGATCCACTTAAAGCAAGACAAACCTTTCATACGTAAATACAACAGATCACGGTAGAGCTGAAAATAAAATGGTGATTGCTAAAACCCTACCACCAATTGTTCTGAGGCAAGAAAATTATAATGCAACGTACTTGGTCCAGAATCAACTAACTTTCTGTTCTGCTGCTTGCGACACCCAATATATCAACGTTAAAATAAAAAGGGAAAGGTCGCTCAATCCAGTTTCACTATCTTATCATGTTGTTGCTGCTTCTTTGGTTCTACAGGAAAGTATTTTATACCCACCAGATCACCAACTTGGCCAATAACCTGAAAACAAACCCAATCAAGATTTATAGCATAGAGAAAACACTGTCAAAGAAGCACGTGTTGTATAAGATAGAATTCATTACCATATTTACACACCAGTCAGAGTAACAAAGTGCATTTGTCAAAGAAACAAATTAATGCACATTTTGAATTATTCCTCTTTCGTCTACAAGGTTAAAATATGGCATTCATAATGAAACAATGTCGTGTTGAGTGGCCAAATTGCATTCACTTATCCAGATAGACAACTAGCATGTGAAGCACCTAAATTACTCACAACCAGACAACTCTGATGGACTTTTTGCACAACCACATGTGCATGTGCATGCACATGGGATTGAATGTTTGTGTATAAAAGAAAGATTACATGTCACATGCAGATCAATGGATAATAACATCTTCAACCAGCATATACACAGAAATTAATCAAGGACTACTACAAACTGAGGTTTTTAGATATCAGAATTTACTTCCAGAGCTTTAATTAGGTCTTCCTTGGTATGAGAAGCAGATATGCATATCCGTGCTCTAGCCAATAATAGCGGGGTTGCAGGAAAAGCCACCGTTACAACAGCCACCTGTAACAGCGCAAAAATGTTGACATTAATATAAAACAGGTGACATGACATATAACTACTACTGGAGAGTCTGTTGTGGCTCCAGAATATTTGAGACGCACATTATGCTTGAGGCACTCCCTTGAGAAGGCAGGAATTTTTGCTGGATTGTAAAGCATTATCGGCATTACAGGAGAGTCATTATCTCCAAGAACCTCGAAACCCATCTTTTGCAATTCTGACCTGAAAAAGTTACTATTCTCACGTATCCTTGCAAGCTTCTGGGCACCTACATGAAAAAGAACGGTGACTCAATCCCAATTAAATTTAAGGATATGATACTCATCCTCTAAGATATCCATTTTGCAAAGTTTAAGCTCAAAAATATTATCATTCATCCAGACCTCTATTTGAACCATCCTCCCCAAGAATAACTTTTATGGCAGATATTATTTGTTCAGCAGCTGGAGGTGAAATTGATGTTGCATACAAATGAGCCGGGCAAGTGTATTTCAAGTATTGAATAAGCTCCTGCAGGAGACAACAGAAAACATTTTCAAACATTGAATGCAAGCAGAACACCACATTTCCCTCAAATTATGACACTGCTGAAAACATTTGAAGATATATCATGTCAATTACATAAACACATTACAAATAAATTAATCAGTTTAGGATAATGGCCGTAAGTTAACCATATAAAACATCAAATAATACAGCTGAACTAAAGGCCAGCGAGCAATGCAGATAGTATGTGTCATTTCATCTCTACTAACATACTGGAGACCATCATGGAACTTTATGATTATTACATGCATCCATCTTAAAGTATACACTGTCATGCTCTCAGTTCTATTAATATCAGAAACAAGAATTTAGTTATAGCAACAACTCTAAATGAATTTATATTGTGCTTCATGTAGTCTCGAAAAAATGTCTTTTTTACCAAGCCATGAATACAAATGAGATACAAAAACAGACCTTTGATCCTGCAACATATCCACCACATGATCCAAATGATTTAGTAAAAGTACCCATCATAATATCCACATCAGCAGTGTCCACTCCTAAGAGCTCACAAACACCTCTTCCTGTTCTCCCTACTGCTCCAATGCTGTGGGCCTCATCCAAGTATGTATATGCCTATGAGACAGTATGAAAATGATGTAAATGCAGAGGGGGAGGAATATAAAGAAAAAGAGAAGAATTTTGCACAATCATGACATGAGGTAGCATTATGTATGTTGTAAGAACTTCAAAGGAAAAAAATGGGAAAAGGAAAAAATATCCAATTCACCGTCACATGGATCACAAGATGGGATTTTCACAAACATTAAGAATCAATGCAACCTCATTAATGCTACCTTATATTTTTTGCAAATCGCTATAATCTCTGGAAGTTTGCAAAGCTCCCCTTCCATGCTATATATCCCCTCCACAATCACAATAATTTTCTTCCAAGGTCTGTGAGTCCTGGGTTGTCCTTCTGCAATTTGTTCTCTCAAGACTTCCTCCAAATGAGAAGGTGCTATAAGCAACAACACAGTTTAGAAACAAGAGTGAAAAATGCATTTTGGACAATATTATTTAGATGTAAATCAGTAAATGGAGCAGGCACCATATAAACACACTATGAGAATAGACAATGAGAACCAGCAGGCAAGAAGGTTTGTCCATAGAAAGACAATATGGACATATTTTCTATTCTATGGACTTCGTTTAACTTGAAAAATCATGATCAGGTCAGATTAATGGGACCCTTTCAATAATACTCACTATTGTGCTGGAAAACACGAATAGTAGCACCAGATCCACGTGCACCATTTACAATAGAGTTATGGTTCAAGGAATCACTAATTATCAAACCACCCTGCAATTTATAATAACAGAAAATTAAGAACTAAATGCATTAATGAAGTATTAAAGTTCAATGAATTGTAAAAAGAACTCTGTACAACCTTTCCAATCAGGACTGGAAGGATTGCAGAATTTGTAACATAGCCCATGCCAAAAACAATAGCTGCTGGTTTCCTAACAAAATCTGCAACACACTTCTCCAATTCATTGTGCAACACCATTGTCCCTGTGCAAAAAAACTGGTTTTGTGAAATTCTGGGCATTTGAGCCTATGTATTTTACAAAATCACAAACTCACCTCCATCCAGCCGACTGCTACAAGTGCTCGGACAGTATTTCCTTAATGACTCAATCACTCGAGGTGTGCAGTACTCATCTGCTGCAGCAAATCCAAGATAGTTGTATGACCCCAAGTTAAGGCATTTACTAATGTTCTTGGTTCGTCTGTGTCAATGCAATCAGTTGTACAGGTTTTCAATCCAATGAGTTTAAAATTAAGCATATAACGCTAGACTCTAACGGAAATGGGAAGTCTTACTTTAGCGTCTTATTATTGTCATTTGAGTAACGCTCAACTACATCAAACCAGGCATCTGGAGCACTAGCTATTGGTCTCCCAAAACAATCCTATTAATCAGAAAACAATAAACTGGTTTATTAAAGTACCATTAGTTCAATTATCAGAGCCATAAGATATTATCCTATTCTAGCATTTCCAGTGTTCCAATGGCATATAAAACCATAAATGTAAATCACTATACTGATTTCAAGTTCAAAGATTCAGTGATTGGCCTCTTGGACAAAATAATCAAGTTGTTTGCTCAAAATGATTAACTCAAGACACTTAAGGACTATAAATAATTTGTTATAATATATTTAAAGAAAAAAAATCAAGCGTTAGCATCTAAAACTTACAGCAAGTCCAAATAAACTTCGTCAACTAATTCATATCCGTCATAAACAGTAAACAAAAACAATTAAATGAATGAATAAACAAACAACAGAATAAATTATCTCAAACATAATAAGACACCTGAATACGAAGATATAAACGGCGAATATAGAAATCTTCAAGTCCCAAACAGATTGGAGCATAACCCTGCTTTGGTAAATCATTGAAAATAATTATTAACATGAACGTAAAATTCACGCAGCCGGAAGCCAATGAACTAGAACGAACCTGAAGATTATTAGAGCTACACCAGTCGAAAATTTTTCGAAAGAGATCTCTGATTTGACCAAAAGCGAACAATAATCCATAGCTGAAGTACGTTGTTAAGGCTGTTAAGTACGGGACTGCAATCATTTTGTTCTTTCTTTTTTTTCCTTTTCTTTTCTTGCTCTTCTTTTTTTTTTTTTTTCCTGCTGTGAAGTCTCCTTTGAATTTCCTTACTCTGTGCAATTTATTTGTATCAAACAATCAAAGGAGGCCACAGAAACAGAAAGCAGATCTAATAAAATGGATATTTATATCTATACTTTCCTTTCTCTTCTAATTTTTCATTTTTCCTGTGGTTTAGATAAGAAAAAATGTTTGGATTTTGGATTTGAAAAGGTTGACGACGACCAGCGAGTTGGAATTCGGGTAACGGGTGGATAAGATCAACGGTCGGGTTAGTTCTCGACCCGTTGAATGGGAGAGAGGGAAAATCGCGCACAGCCATTAGCCAATAATATCATTTCCTCAGTCGGTTCTTTTGGTTGCAGTCAACAGCAGGATTAATTTCATTAATTATAACGAAATATTATTATTTTTACAGTAAAACTATCAAAAAAAAATTTTAGATTTAAAAAAATTATTTAAATATATTTTCAGCATTTTTTATTTACTTTTTAATATGGTAATCAGAAATTTAAAGTGACAATCGGAATATTACTAAAAAATTTTATGCAAAATTTGACATATTATTAAAAATTTAACATAACAATTGATATACCATCTAAAATTTTAATGAAATAAAAATATAATTTAATAATAAAAAAATTATAATTTTGTTATAATAAAAATAAAATTAAGTGATAATATATAAAATTAATCTGTCGTTAATTGGACACCACCTGACAATTTCGGGCCAGTATATTCATTATTGTCTCAAATAAATTGAATAAAAAGTTTTTTTTTTAATTAAAGAATAATCTTGCACTCGACATATTAATTCTTATGATAAATTAAAAAAATTAGGGAATTATTTATGATTTAATTGGTTGAAGATTTTAGTAGTCTTTTAAGTAATCTATACTTGAGTCTCCCTGTCTCTCCCTCAACTTGTAATTAATAAAAAAAATTATGAAAATTTAAAAAAAAAAATCATAAGTCAAAATCGAAATATCATTGGACATTACAGGGAAAAAGTAAAAATTTAAAAACTACCAAAACAAATAGTGTATCAAACAGCGTATTGTTAAATTAGCTCGCATTATTTAATTGTAACTATAAACTGTTACTAGCTTAGACAAATTTTTTTTATCTTGAGTTAATTTTTGAAAATAATCAGATTTAATGTTCATTATAAAATATTGTATGTTTCAGCATTTTTTTATTAAATTTATATAAAATACCTATATTTTAATATAAATTGAATAAAATAAATAGATGAATAAATAATATTTTATACTAATTAAAATAATATGAAACAGAAAAATGTTGGCAAATGACATTTCTCATACTCATTTATCTACCCAATATTACATATGCATATATAATTACTCTGCAAGTAGTCTGATTTGTTAATTTGATGCTCCCAATGACCCTATACTCCCATAACGGAACTGGAATTATCAGCAACAATTTTAATATGAAAAATGTATTATTTACCTCTAATATTTGACATATTATATTTGTTTTTTTTTTATATTTAAAAATTATACAATTTATTATTTTTATTTTATTATATTTTACTAATATATTATTTTATTAAATTTTTCATTAGAAGTATATTAGATAGTGGTAAAATAATAAGTAAAAAATTATTATTTATCTCATGAAATTTGATATATTGAACTAATACATCTGAGAATTTTATATATTATAATAGTATCTTCCTGCAATTTGATATTTTACTGAACAAAAGAGAATATTTTTTAGGATTAATAGTAAATATCTTAAAATTTAACAGAAATACTATATAGTTTAACAAACATAATACAAATAGAGTAAATCATATAATTTTTAAACCTCGACAAAACACCAATATAATATGTTAAATCTCAAAGATAAATAATAAATTTTTTTTATTACTATCTCCGTATGCGCCCATAACATTGTATGAACCTCCCAATCCTGTTGATTCAAATATTTAAGAAAATAATAAAACCATTTTATACTATTCAAAAAAATGAAAACGTTTTTATACAATAGAGTACATGATAAATTATTTTGTTAATAGAGAAATTATAAATTATAATAAACTATTTTATTTTGTTAATAAATAAATTATAAATTATGGAGTTTCGGATAACAAATATTATGCATCTAAATATACAGTGTTAGGTACTCCAAGTGAACTTATATGTATTAGATTTTTTTGAGACATTATTTAATAATTATAGATATATTATTTCAATAAAGGTAATTTTTTTTAATTTAACGGTTGTTTCTCCCAACTCTTTGTTTTGACGGTTTTTTCTGTTGTTTTTTTTTATTTAGTTTCTTTGTTGCTTTTGACATGTCTATCTTTCCATTTTTTGTCAAGATTTTCTACTTATTTTGTTTATATTGATCAATTTATTTTTTTGGTAATTCTTTTGTTCAATTGCAAATTGATAAACGTATTTCATTTGAATATGCGATATGTGATAATTTGAATTATGAGAATTCAGGTAATAATTAAATACAGATGAAAAAAATTAAAAAAATTATGAAAATATATACAATACAATCATTAAATAATGAATTTGAATATATTAAACAAATAATAAAACATAAATAAAAAGATGAAATAAATTTATAAAAATAAATAATGAACCTACAATTATAAAATAATGTATCTTAAATATTAAATAATGAATACGAATTTAGTAAACAAATAATCAAACATACAAGAAAAAATAAACTAATGATTCTACAATTATAAAATAATATAACTATACTTATGAAATAATAAATCTACAGTTATTAAAACAATAAATTTACAGTTATTAAAATAATAAACTTATAGAAAAATTAGCACTTTTTAAGCTCTGCATGCATAAATGGATATTTGAAACACATAATACGGTACACTTGTATAATATAATAACTCGTTTCGGATCGAGCTTAAATAGATAATCCAAATTGAATGTCGAGTCGCCAAGCCCAACCCTCTGTTGGATCGATGTATTGAGCATCCAATTGTTATGGATCAAGCCCATCATACGTGTAAGAGACGATAACAATTTTATAAATAAATCAAACTTACACAGTTATCAATCACATTGATATTTTTGTAAATATTCATCATCTGTCATTAAATAAATATTTATTAGTATATTAAAAAAAAGTTCACTGGTTCATTAAAAAAAATTAATTACAAATAAAGTAAATGTTTGTCAATTTATTGAAAAAATTTATTACAAATAAACTGAAAAAATGTTCATTATGAATAAAACAAATTTTCATTAGTTTATTGATAATATTTATTGTGAATAAACTGAAAATATTCATTAGAATAAACTAAAGGATCATTAGCTTTTTGAAAAAGATTAACTAGTTCATTAAAAAAATTTTATTACAAATAAAGTAAAAATTTATTAGTTTAATGAAAAAATTCATTATGAATAAACTGAAAATGTTATAATAAATGAACTAAAGGTTAATTAGTTTTTTTTGAAAAATATTCATTAGTTTATTAATAAATATTTATTTCTTATATTAATACAAATTCATTTTTATTTTTATTGTACTTAATTTAATAAATATTTTTTGTACTTTGATTTGTAGTTATGAATTTATTGAATCATCTTTAAAGAAATTTAAATCGTAACAAAAAAAATCGAGACAAAATACATCAGAAAAATAATAAATCGAGACAAATAGCATTTTAAAACGAAAAAAAATATAAAATAACTGTTGATTTTGTTTTAAAATAAATGAACATTTATCGATAAACTAACGAACCTATATCAATAAATGAACATGTATGAGTTTGTTTTATTTACAAACTTGTCACAATATTTTTATTACTTATCTTACACGTATTTAGTCTATAATACTTTGTGGATCAGGATTCACAATATAAATTGCACCGAGCATCATGATTCATGAATGAGCCATATTGGTAGACAAGAAATAGACTTTTTTTGCATGACTTTTAAAAATAACACGTATCAACCATGTCCTCACATAAGACAAAAATTGCTATAGTTCCTTTGAACTTGAGAATTTTTGGAAAGTAAGAACAATCCATAATCACAAAGAATGAAGTCTATAAAGCTTTTGTCAGTAGGAAAACTATCTGAAAAAGAATATAAACCTCTATTTATATAATATTATGGAAAAATTCATTACATATATAAGAAATTGTAACAATTTTGTAAATAAAATAAAACTATACAACTTTTAAATATATAATAGTAATTTTGTAAATATTCACTATTTAGATTCATTAGTTATTAATAAATATTCATTTATTATAAATTATATATTTATTATTAGTAAATAATAATTTATAAATTGTAAATTTATTAGCAATAAAGTAAATACTCATTATTTATTGTGGTATGTTCATTTGTTATAAAATTGCATGTTCATTATAAATAAAATAACAGTTTATTAGTTTATTAATAAATATTTATTAGTTTATTAATAAAAATTTATTTTATTTTTTTATATATTTAATTTAGTGGATATTATATTATTTTTTATCTATAAATATGAATCTATTCAATTTTCTTAATGAATATGTATTATATATTTAATTTAATAAATATTATATTACTTTCTCATAATTATTTTTTAATCTATAATATAATTTATAGCTAATGATAAACTAATGAATTTCACTATATTTCTAATAAATTTTTTTCAATAAATAAATATTTATAAAATTATTATTGTGTATTTAATAATTTTATAAATTTATTTTATTTATAAAATTCTTACTTTTTTTTTTTTTATTTTATACATATAATGTATGCTTGATCTATAATATTATACGAGGTCACGATATAATTTGTGCAAAGAAGTAAACACCTAATCTGAGACTTTAAACTTCGGTTTGGGCGACCTCCAAAACACCATGTCGCATAATGTATCAGGGAAATCAATGAAAACATTCCCTTAATTAGGTTTGCACAAAAATTAATCGAATTGAATTGAATTCAACCAGAAAAATAATAGTTTGGGTGATTTTTTGAATGGTTATAGTTTTAAAATTTTTATAAATCAATTTTTTTATTTGGTTTTGAATTAAGAAAATATAAATTTATTTAAACCAAACTGAACTTCTTAATTATCTATATTTTTGTAATTTTTTATAGATAAATATCTTAACTCTTAATACATTTTCATCCCACAAAATTCTTTTCAATAGTAATTTATTGAAAATTTTTATTCTTATAATCTATTTTTTATATTAATAAAGTAAATATTAACAAATTCTATTTATTTTTAAATATTTTTTTATTTATATTTATTAATTCTTTTATTTGTTATAGTTACTTGAATTTTTCTACTTTGTGAACATATTAGCAAAAAAAATGAATAATTTTGAAAAATTAATTTATTAATTGTAATTTATTGACTTTATATTACATTTTAACCTAATATTTATTGAATATTTATTATATTTTAATTTATTCATTTATTTATTTTCTAAATAGTATTAGATTAATTATTTTTAATAATGATTAATTTGATTAAAAATTAAGATTTTAAAAAAACCTATTTTATTAGTTTAGTTACAAGTATAAACTGACTAAACCGAACTATGACTACCAATGCTTTAATTACGTACAATTACTGGCATTGTGGCTCGAAGTTGGTGAGTAACGAGTTGGGGAAGGATCCTCCGAAACCCTAAATTCTGCCCTTCTCTGATAACTCATAAGGGATGGCTGATTCTGTATTGCAAGCATCCATGGCGGAAACCGAAAATAAAGACGAGCTCACATTGCCCTCCAAGCGTAAAGTCGACCCACTTCCAATTTCACAAGGCAAAGAAGGAGAAGAAGGAGAAGAAGAAGGAGAACATCTCCCAAACAAAACTCAAAAGCTCCAATCCCTCACCCTCAGTGTCATTTCAGCGCCCAACGAAGAAAAAACCACCGAAAATCTACCTCTAGAACCTTCTAGTATTTCCAATTCCTCGATTTCTGAAGAGAAACACATCAATGTATCTCAGGCTGAAGCAAACGATGTCGGAGAAGCAGAAGAAGATGAAGACGATGTTGATTTTGACGATGATGAAGACGAAGAGAATGGAGAGGCAGCTACAGTGGATAGGAAGGGTAAGGGGATAATGATCGAGGAGGAGAATGACGATGATAGTGATGATAATGATGATGACGACGATGATTCAAGTGATGGTGGAAGTGAAGTGGACGGTGATGGTAGTGAGCTAGAGGATGATCCTTTGGCCGAGGTTGATTTGGATAACATCCTACCTTCGAGGACGCGGAGGAGGGCGGTGCAGCCAGGGGTTTATATTGCTAATGATACTGGTAACAATGAGCATGATGATAGCGATGATAGTGATGCCTGATTAAAGGAAGGTTAGTCTGAAAATGAAGTTTATCTTAGTAATTAGTATTAGTCATTTTGGTGATACTATGGCTTATTTCTCATGTTAAAACTCAATGCCGGAAAGTTACTGGGAGATTTGTAACTTTGAATAGGAATTATCTGTTCTTCCTTCAATGCGGATCTTCTATATTGTATTTTGGAGTAATATTGCGTTAGAAATTTTTAGTCAAAACTCAAAAGGAATTTTAGATCTAGAATCTTGTTTCTCTTTTTGAAATTTATTGATACGTTTTTGTAAACAATGCACTGAGAACGGACCAAACAAGCAAAAGGTATTATAAAGCTTAAAGCATCAAGAGTATCCTCCACTAATTTGATGATTTTCCATATTGAGTTCCTTTCCTATGTTCTTTTTGTGATCGAAACTTATTGACGTTAGAAAAAATGTGCTTGAAGTAGAAAAAACCTGGATAGCAAACTACATTAGGTTAGTTGCCATTTAGTTGATCATGCTTAGGCCGATACTCAGCCTTCTTAGTTGAAACTGACATATAGCCATTTAGGAAAAGGTAGGAGAGTAGGGAATCGTTAATGCTGATGCAGAAAAATTATTTACAATTCTCTATGTTTGATTCCTCACCTTAGCAATCCTAATATAGGTCTATATGTACCTTAATTGTGATCGAGTCAATATAATCGATTTATTAGTCATTTCCTTTCTTATGGGAGCTGTAGATAGAACCCATAACTTCAGAATGCAAATTTTAACCTATAACTACATTAGATCTGTTGCCATTTAGTGGATTATGCTTATGGCTGTATTGGCCTGCTTTTTGGAACTGATGTAGATCCATTTCAGAAAATGTAGGAAATTTTTTACTCTGATGTAGAAAATGAGTGATGCATTTAATAGTCTATCACTGTTATTGGAATTGTATGATCTTTGATTTTTTGATTCCTCACCTTAGCAATCCAAATGTATGGCTACATGTACCTCAACTGTGATTGAGTCAATTGGAATCTTTTGATTAGTTATTTCCTTTCTTATTGGAGTTGTATAACCATAACATCAGAATGTAAGTTTTAACCCATAACTACATTAGGTCAGTTGCTGTTTAGTGGAGTACACTTGCAACTTTTACGCAGCCTGCACAATTTGAAACTGACATATACCCATTTAGGAAAAAGTAGGAATTCCTTGAGCAATGCATTTAAAAGGCTATCATTATCATTAGAATTGTATAATTCTCAATCATTTGATTCCTGACGTTAGCAATTCAAGTATATGGCTACATGTATCTAAATTTTGACTGAGTATATGAATCAATTGATTTGGGAAAAGTTAGAAATCTTAAAATTAGTCGTTTGGATATGGCAGGTCCACCATTCAAAAGGAGAGCTGATGTATATTATATGTAGCATGTATGAGTAATTCTCGTTGTTATATATACACCACAATATCTCTTTGTTTGTTCTTGATTTCCTTTTTTTGTAATTAATATTGTTTTATCACATGTTTTCAATTCAATGTTGAGAGATTAATTTGCCACTGCATGGGCTTTCTAGGCCCCAGTTTCTATTTGGCTTTTGCTTTTATCATGGTTGGAGTTGGTGGACAAACTCTATGCCAAAATATGTGGCTTGGTTTATCTTACTAAAAATATATTTTGTTTTATAGCTTCCTGCCCCTATATGTACAGTATGAATGTATGATTCAAGTACTTGTGGATGTATGCATCTTTATTATGCTGTTTGTGTTGTAATTACTGAAATAGAAGGTAATTGCTGATGTGCTGAAGACAGAAACTAAATTGATGAATATTAAAATAGAAAATCCCATCCAACCTCTTTCAACTTTCGTAGCTAGATATTCAGCATATTCTGCTCAAAACTCTATCTTTCCTTCATAAAAGTAGTAGGGCCTTTCATAGTTTCATTTGCCTTTCTCATGTAACCAGGATGTCAGGAGAAAAAAAGTTTGTGTCAAGTACAAGTACCTTAAGAAAAGGGGAAAAAAACCTATCACTTGCTACTTTATGAAATTCTAAAGTTTTGTTGAGTTCTCATCTGCATTAGCGGAAAAGTCAAAAGTCCATACCCTTATTGTTTGTGAGTATAAGCGTCATTTCAATGAGCGATTAGCTTCACTTTGATGAGCCTTCATTAGCACATGTTGTGTCTGGATTTTTGAGTTCAGGATTCCCCTGGTGTACCCTTGAATGAATGATGTTGCTCTTAATTTTTCATTCGAGTGCTGAACTGGAACTAGCTCTTGGATAAATCATGTGTGTGCTTATGCATGTGCATTTGATAGAAACCAGAAGCACAACGAAGAAAGGTTTACAAGTTTTCAAGAGGCTTGTTGTCTCCCGATTGCCACAAGGACTGAATGACAAAATGCAAGATGATTCCCTCACAGAAACCTTTCCCTACGTATAGCTGCTAGCCCACAACCCCATGTAACAAACTCAGCCTATTATTCTCTATAATACCCTTTAACTAACTTCCTAAAATATAAGTTCTAGAATCTGTCCCCACTCTTACTCAGAAGCCCAACCCTTCCCAATTCTTTCCTTTCTTCTTACTGGAGTAAGAATAACAAAAGGAGGGTCAATCGGCATTGACTTGATTTTTCAAATAGGGCCGTATGGACATGTGTGGTTGTGCTGGAGTCCACTGTGGGCTGGATCATGGTGCATGCATTTTTGTGCCAATTACAAGCTAAGCATTTTTCTAGATTTTTCAACTCAAGGTTGTGGTAGAGTTAGCTCTTATGAGTATAGCGTGGTGCAAGAGCCTTTCTTTAGGATCATATTACCTTTTCTATCCATTTGCTAGAATTAGCCTAGATGAATAATCTGTGCTGCTTAGCCATCATTTGGTTCTTTAACAGTCCGGAATTGCTGCCCCTATACAATTTATCCTGCCTTAATTAGTTGCAATAGGGTATGTAGCTTCTCAAGTATGTGAGAGTTGGATTGACATCGTACTTTCTGTAGAGCTGTTTGTTTGCTAAATTATTAACTACTTGGCAGTTACTGTCTTAAGAGTATGTTATGATCCCACTTGCAAGGTATGAGACTTGAATTCCACATTGGAAAACTAAGAAAGTGATATGGGATTTATATGGAATTGGAGCTCTCTAATCTCTTGAGCTAGTTTTTTGGGTGTAGTTCTTCCTAAGTTCATATCAAATGGAATTATTGTTATGATTCTACTTGTAAGGTATGAGACTTGAATCCCACATCGGAAAACTAAGAAAGTGACGTGAAATTTATATGGACTTAGGGCTCTTCAACCTCTTGAGCTAGCTTTTGGGGTATGGTTCTTCCTAAGTTCATATCAAATGATATTAGAGCAGTCCATCATGTCTCCCAGTGCAATCGTGCGGCGTAGGTAGTGACGTTGGCATAGCAGTATTTGCCCGGGACTAGGAAAGATCTAGTGCACAGCTAACCTGTGTGGGAGCTGGGTTGCGGAGTGTGGTGGATTGTTATGATCCCACTTGCAAGGTATGAGACTTGAATTCTACATCGGAAAACTAAGAAAATGATGTGGGGTTTATATGGACTTAGGGCTCTCCAACCTCTTGAGCTAACTTTTGGGGTATGATTCTCCCTAAGTTCATATTAGAGTAGTTCAGAATCATGTTGGATATAGGGGAAGATATTTTTTTAATCAGTAACGTGATTCCTTTTTTTTTTTTTTTTCTTTGTAAGATAGTAATGTGATTCTTTTGGACTAGGATTGGTTCTCTATGCTATGGTATTGCAGTTGAACTTTCTCTGGTTGGTTTATATTTGCATGACCGCATCCTCTGAAGTTTAAATTTCATCTAGAGAACTTAACTATCTCCTTGCTGAACAGATGTTAAACTATATGCCTTGATATCTCGAGGATAAGTTAATGCCAGTTGTCTGAAGCCTTAGCCTATGCTATTCTGTTACTCTCTTATTTTTGTTATGTCTGCTTAGAGATCCAATCCTTTGGTCTGGTCTAATTGGTTGTTGTAGCGTCTCTAAAATTGGTGGTGCCCAGCAGGTTTTGGTACTGAACTTTTGGTTTGTCACTGGAAATCCTGGTTACAGGTCAACAATTCTATTAACTGAAGACGCAAGATGTCTTCCAAATCACACAGGATTTGCGCTGCTTAGTGTTAAAGTAATGCATGTGCTGCTGCTTTGGAACCTGTGTGATTTTGAAGGTCCTGTTTTAGCTTTTGCTTTAAGCACAGTTATATTCTCTCCACATTCGGCTTCCTCCATGAGCATGGAGTGGATTGGTCTCCTGGAATGTCATGAAACTTTTGAACATAACATAGAGTAACAGTCAGCTTGGTTCTTATGCTGTGAAATCAAGATGTGATGTTAGATCTTCTATTGAATAGCACTCAAAGAATAACATCAGATTCTCGAGCAGCAGGATTTGCGCGTGCATCTTGTCTTCTAGTGTAATGTTTCTTGTTGAGAAAGCATGTTAATGCCATCAGCCTGGATGTAAGCATTATCACATGGTTCTTGTTTTAACTTTGTGTATATACTGCTCTCACAGTTAGAGTAGGGGTCCATGGTTGATCAGGCCTCAAGTCTACGGTCCTTAGATGTAGCCAGTTATACACAACTCAGAACATTGGTTGGGACCCCACCAAGTGAATCGATGAGAACGGATCATGTAGCCCAACAGCAGTCTACCTTTTCAGCTTAGTGGTAGTGAATTTGTTCTTTTTTTGAACTGTGAGAGTGAGTGCGAGGTAAAGGTTGCCCATATGGAATCATTTGGAATAAGGGGAGAAAAAAATAGCAACTGAGGCAGAAAAAAAAAGAAAAAAAAGATCTTTCGTTGGGCCAGCTGACGTAAGAAGAATGCAAAAGAGTGTCCATGGTTTATCCCGCCTTCTGCCTGCCTAAACTTTTGAGTTGTTTAGCCTTCAGTAAAGTATCAGTACTTTCCCGACAAAGTGTAGCATTATTGTATGTAAATGGTGGGTTTCTTCTTTCTACTTGGAAAAGGGTGGGAAGTGAACTTCAACCATGGATGTGGTGTTTCAGTTCTCTTCATTTTCCAAATTCCTATACCTCTCTCAGTTTTCTCTGGGATTACTTGCAAACGTTGATTACGGGAATAATCTTTTTGGACAATCTGAATTGATAACAGGAATTCCATATATTTCATTTCCCTTTCAAATGAAAAGTTCTTATCCTCAAAGTCTCACAATCATACTCGTCACCGTTTACTAAGGACCACCATGCAATGCCATGCGTTATAATGCCGCATGCTTACTATGTGTTTTCCTTCCAAAATCTCAATGGGTTTTCATAACAGGAATTGTGCGACACATGCATCACCTACCAACATTTGTTTGAATTTGCTCTTGCAAAGGGGTCAGCATTAATCGAATAGAATTTAAGAATGAATTTTTTTTTGGGGGTTAAAGATTGCTTTTAGAGAAAACATATTTATTTATTCTTTTTCGGGTTTTGGAATTTTTAACTTTTCATGTTATAAAATAAACATGTGATCATTGGGTTATGTGGCTTGAAATATGTTAGATAATAGTCTAATGCAGCTTCACATGACAGCAATTCTAGCAAATGATGGGAGAAGGGCAAATGAAGATGAAAGTAATAATGGGGCATTACTCTTTTTGAAGAATTTAAGTATATAAATTTTTTTATTCTTTCACTTTCAATTATGCTTTTTTCCTTGTAATTATATCCAAGTGGGGCTATAATTATATTAGATTTAGCCAATCTTTTTGCCTAACCACTCCCTAGTCAGTAGTCCCTATTCAAAACAATGCACAATTCTTCAATCTTCTTATTCTTATTGGACATAATTTAAAGTGATATAATTAACATCATTGCTTATTACGTACTTTGTTTAACACCGATAGACAAATGCCACAAACTTTGCTATCGATCCTCTTTCTTTAATCCTAATGCAAAATTCCGTTTGATCTTTACTTTTTTTTGTTTTTTTTGGGGCAGGGCAAAGTGCTTTCTTTCAAAGTTTAAATTTGCTCTATATTCACAATTTAAACTCAAGATTGAAAGTAATCTTTATATACTTTCAATTACTAATATTATATTTTTGCATATGGAAAAATCAATAAAGAAATTAATAATTGAGAAATTATAAGATGAAAATGAAAGTTCACCTATTGAATAACACTGGGCTCTCTTTGGATTTTGAGGACTCTGCTATACCAAAAGAATCCCTGGAATCTTAAAATGATTTCTATACCAAATCCAACCTTCGATGTTGGTATATATTATTGATCATGATTCAATAATATCCAATCATAGGGAAACACCTTACATGAACGACAAGAGAATTCGGAAAAGTTAGTTGGTATACGTTGCATTACAATTGGGATTTCTTAAGCTTTTATAAATTGAAGCGTAACAAGATTGCTCCCTGATTAAAAATTTCCAAAATTTTCCCATGTGAACAATTTCTACATGGTGGTACACTAAAATAATAATAAAAAAATCAAGTTACTTGGAAGATATGAGATAGGAGGATATATTTTTCTCCTTTAATTAGAGATTACAAATTTGAAACATGATATAAAATTCTTTTAAAATTTGAGAGGGGTTTAAATTCAAATTAAGTTGTAGAATACTGGATGGGAAAAAAAATTTAAGTTGTATTCCTCAAAATAGTTTGATTTTCTCACTATATGTTTCTTCAATTCAAATTTTAAAACTTTCATGTTATAGAATATTTTGCTTAGATGAAATCCTCAATAAATATGTAATTTTGGCAAAAGATAGACTTAATTAGATCATACTAGTATTATATTAATCCAACGATTTTTGTCTGCTAATACAGCAAAGTAAGTATGCTTTATTAAGGCTAAATGTACAAATTAGTTTCTAACCTATATTTTATAGAGCGAGTCACTCTTTAACTTTTACTCCGTGCAATTAATCTCTCTAACTTTAAAATCGGTGTAATTAGCTCTTAACTATTGTTTCGTTAGTAACATTAATCCAGAATTGTTAAGCTAACTTGATCCGATGAAATGATGACTCGCTTTATAGAATATAGTTCATGAGCTAATTTATACTGATTTTAAAGTTTGAAAACTTAATTATACTGAGTTAAAATTGAAGAGAGAACTCACCCTATAGATTATAGATCATGAATTAATTTGCTCCTTTGGCCATTTATTAATAATTTCTTGTTAGGAATAAGATAAAACACAGAGGTAAAGTAACATATCAAAGGCTTGTATGGTGTCCCCACCATCACATGGCTACTGAAGCTTCAATGTTGGTGGTCCACATTAAAGAATTCAACAAAGCAGGTAAATATACGTTAGGAAAAGTGGAAAACTAGAGTAAAGTGGTCCATTTGGATATCTACGCGTGGCATAACCAAGTAATATTTGACTCCAACTCTACATATTTCAATTCAAATTGGCAAATTCAGATATAGCCGCCACCCACCGGCCACCGTGGATGGTGGGGAGTGACCTTCCAGCACCCATGAGGCTACTCTAGATAGGTTTCTTCATAGAGGTTAACTAAAGATTGACCTTATGATGCATGATCAGCTGGCTGAGATGTTGTGAATTTTTTTAACTTAACTATGGTTATTTATGTTTAAATTCTGAATATATAAATATTTTAAAATTTATGAGAGATTATTTTGCTATTTTAAAAGTATTTTGTGTTTAAATTCTTGAATATATAAATATTTTAAAATTTATGAGAAATTATTTTTCAGTATGAGCAGAGTTAATCTTTGTATGAGAATATTTGTAATATGAAAAAAAAGAATGACTTTATCAAGTTTTATCCATATGCTTTTCTTTTTAGTGGATACACCTCTTTGCCCAAAAATTAAAAAGAGAAAACTTATAGTTCTATCAGCATATCTGTCTATTAAAAAAAAAAGATTACTTTGACATTGTAGTTTGATTAGTTGGGATTATCTTCAGCCTTTTCATATAGAACAAGTAAAGTTGATAGAAATCAATATTTTGACTACAGAGATTTGGATATCAAAAAAAGGAGTTGACTAATGACTCTTGCCTAACTGGTTAAAGTTGCTTTTAGGCCATAAATTCATTTCCTAATAGGCAATGGCTGCCCCAATTTTGCCTAATCTCCATCAATTATTGTATATATGCAATCTCAACTAATATTCCACTTACACTAATATCTTCAATTACTTCCACGATGTTTCAAATCACAAATATCACTCAATAAATTGTTTTTTTAAAGTCAGTATTTTGAATTTATACCGAACAGATCCATTAAGAGAGTAATTTAATACTATCTCAAATTTTAAAAGTGTTTCATGCACAATGCTCGAATTCAAGACATATGATTAAAGGAGAACGAATTCTTATATATATGATCCCATCCTCTTGAAGGTTACATTTAATACTTTTGTTTTTAATTATAATAAGTAAAGACAAAATATACAATAATTTTTTAAAAAAAATTTACATATTATTGTGAGACTAGAGAGAAAATCCCATATAAGATGCTTAGCAGAAGAAAAACAGCTTTATCACAAACTTGATATCTCGCTATCTCTAGTCCTTGCTGATGAAAATGTCCAAAACACAAAGGCTTCAAGCATTGTTATACACTCAGTATCCAATTCCCCTATAATTAGTTTCTTGTTGTTTCTTTTGGCATTTACCATTGTCCTCATCAATATGGAATATGAAACAGAAAGCATAAGAATTATATACTCAGCTCAGCTTTGACTGTAATGCACAGCTAGATATATACAATAATTATGTAAGCAGACACTCCATGAAATACACATTTTGAGATAAGGAGGAGACAATTATTGAAAAAAACTTCTATATATATAGTTGGTTAGTGTGTTTGGAAATAGAATTCTTGAATTCTAATTTGTTAAATAATGAGAAAGTATGAAGCGTTGAAATGGGGTAGGATGAGGCTGATGACAAAATGGAAGAAATTTAGAGAATAAGTGAAATAATTATATTGCAATGATAACAGATAATGTAGTGTAGAAGCAAATATTTGGAACCAAAGGTTTTATCTTTTGCTTGAACTTTGAAGGGGGAGACCTACTTATCATTTCCACCAAGAAAAAGCCAATCCTATTTGCTAAAGGTTATTCTTTCACTCTTTCAGATTTTGACAATGAAGCAGCTTTTAAGCCGACGATACCATTGCATTTTAAAGCAGGATAATTGAGCCTGTGGTTGAGTCAAAGTGACTAATGATTGGCAACCATACACCCAAAATACTTGTCACCCTGTATATTTTCTTGAGTAATTAATCTATTAAAGGCATAAGACAATTGCAGCTAACTCAATGAATACATTTGTTATGGATTCAAGTTTCTATAAAATTTACAAAAAAAGACATGACATCAAGTTATTATATTTTTTTTCAAGTATTAGATGAAGAGTTATTTTAAATATGATGAAGCAACTGAGATAAACTTTGATCCGATTTGAATTCTAATCTAATAAGATATTTGATGAAATTTGAAATCAATCAATACTCGAAAATCATTTAAATCAAATAATTTAAAAATATGGTTGGTTTGATATTTTTTTTATTCACAACGAGGCTCAATAGACTTTAAACAATACAATATGGAGCAGTAATTCTTTTGCACGCATAATAAATGTGTTAAATTCTCATTAATATTAGTGGATAGTGGCAGAATGATTTGAATTCGAAATTTTTTATAATTTTCATAAGTTAAAACACTAATTAAATCACTCTTCAATTGAGATTGGATTGATAATTTGATTTGAAGTTTTTAGTTGTTAAAAATTTGCAATAGAATAGGAGCTTTGATGAGATGAAGTGAAGAACTATAATGATTAATGACCATATAACATGTTTGAGCAACCTCAAGTCACTCATCAAACAACTTTATGAATCCCTACTTCCATCCATCAATTTTTAGGACACATTCAAACTCATTTCTCTCTTCCCCTAATCATCAAAAGCTCATTTTTCAGTTATTATCCACAAAAAATGTTATTTTTAAATTTCCGACTCAAGAAGAAAAAAAAAAAGGAAAAAAAAAACCAGCTTTATTTGAAGTATAAACCAAAACCCATTATCGAGAGTAGAAAACAAGTAGTACTCGCCTTCTCCTACCCTGTCCTAGTAAACTGGGGAGCTTGGATGCCCCCACCTGATGATGTCTAGAGAGATAGAGCGAGTACTCGTACTATCGAGAGTATATAAAGAATAGACTTATCTGCTGCATGGCATTCCCGTAAGAAATTTCAAAGACCAATGGCATTTATCTGATCTTCAACAAGACTTCGGCAGCGAGAGAGAGGAGCTCACTTCGAAACCAGAGATAGGGACACATGCATGTCGAAAAAATCAGGGGTTGAGACTGTCTTAACTTTTTCATCAGATCATACTCACCGTCAGATCTCAAACCCCAACTTAACCATGGTGAAGAATGTGAGTTAAACAGTTTGACCTGGGTTAGTTGTGTTGCTTCTCTGAGTTAAACTCAAAGCCCAAATGAGTGATGTATTTGAGAGAGAGAGACGATAAGGGAAGAGAATCTGCATATGGTCTCTTTGCTGCTGCTTCACTTCCTATGATTGGGTATTATTATCAATTGATTTTGATTTAGTTAAGATTTTCCATTTATGTAAGTTTCAGATTCTTAGATCTCTGTTCTTTCATCCGTTTTTTTCAACGTTTTTTCCCCCAATTTCTGCAATCATCGCTATTTGATTCAACGTGATCATTCATGAACCAACCAAGCATTTCCCTTCAGTTTCTTGGGAAAATTCTTCATCTTTCTCCTTTTCTCTCACTTCTAATAATGCCCATTTGTTGTTTTTTGCATCTCCAAATCTGCTATTGTCATTTAAGATCTAGCTCAAATTTTAAAGCTTCAGATCTTTGATGTTTTCGGTACCAAAAATATCATCTTTATCTTTGCTGGGTTTTTTTTGGGGATCAAAAGTGTTTTAACTGTTTGTTGTAGAGTATGAATTATTTCCCAGACGAGGTATTTGAGCATGTATTCGAGTTTGTAACATTACATAGAGACCGCAACGCGGTGTCTCAAGTCTGTAAATCATGGAACAGGATCGAAAGCAATAGCAGGCAGAAGGTTTTTATAGGAAATTGTTATGCGATCAGTCCACAGAGAGTGATCGAGAGATTTCCTAATCTGAAGTCTATAACTTTGAAGGGGAAGCCTCATTTTGCTGATTTCAATTTGGTCCCATTTGACTGGGGAGGCTTTGTTTATCCCTGGATCGAAGCTTTTGCCCGGAATAGAGTCGGCCTGGAGGAGCTCCGGCTGAAAAGGATGGTGGTCTCCGATGATAGCTTGGAGCTGCTTTCTAGGTCTTTTGTGAATTTTAAGTCTTTGGTTCTTGTTAGTTGTGAAGGGTTCACTACTGATGGCCTTGCTGCTGTTGCTGCCAATTGTAGGTAATAAAAATAGGTTCTTTGGCTTTATTGTTATCATTTTTTTCATTGCCTCTATGTTTATCAAATTTTTTTTTCCTTTTGGGTTTTGATATGCATTCGTTATTTTGGTTATTTGGTTTCTTAAAGAAATGTTTCTTTCTCTAACTTTTTAGTCATGAAAATATCTTTTTGAAATGGTGTAGTGATTGCCTGACTGTGAATTGCTTGTGGGATTGCAAGTCATGTTTTTGAATGGGTGTTGGGAACAAGTGCATAGTTTTGAGGGTTTCTGTTTAATTTTCTGAATGTCAAGTTGATAATTAGTATACTTGTTGGCAGATATTACTCATGTTAGTTTGTGAGTGCTGTCAACCAAGTCTAATATTGCAGTGGAATTCTCGGTGAATTCTTAGGAAGTTTAGCCATCGCAATGGATGTAGTGTGATAGCTCTGTCCCGATTCACTGGAAAAATTATTGAACAAATTGTGAAATTCTTTGTGAGCTAGAAATTTGTGTTCTTTCTCTATTTTGTTTATTCTCTTTGCAATTCCTTGTTCAATTTGCAATTTTGTATGATTTATATGTGTACTTTATACTTTTTATTGTCTGTTACTGGGCAGGCTTCTTTATCTTTTTGTCTACATTAGTGGCTTCCCAATAAATTCAATAAAGGCTCTTTCTTGATCTTGTCAAGGTATAAATATATCATCTGCATGGATGCACTGCCTTCCTGAAATTTTGAAGAAAGATCATGACTTTTTGGCATAAATTTGGTTTTAGCCTGATAATTAGTTTCCTTTTGAGGACATGAATGTTTGCCTTCTTGTTGAACATTGAGATAGTTATAAAATATAATGTTTCTGCAAAGCCTTTGAATGATGATTTCCAATTTCAGCATCAAGTGGTTGGCTGACTACAACTAAGAAAATATGTTAAGGGAAGTTAATATGCATGATAGCAATCAAGAAATCCCATTGACTACTGAGCTTTTTTCTTGTTACTTTTCCATGTCTTTTCTCAATCTTCATCAGGTTGCTTAGAGAGCTGGACCTGCAAGAAAATGAAGTTGAGGATCATAGAGGCCATTGGCTTAGTTGTTTCCCGGAAAACTGTACATCTCTTATCTCATTGAATTTTGCTTGCCTGAAAGGAGATATTAATTTAGGAGTTCTCGAGAGACTTGTAGCAAGATCTCCAAATCTCAGGAGTTTGAGGTTAAACCGTGCAGTACCACTTGATACACTGCAGAAATTGTTAATGCAAGCACCTCAATTAGTGGACTTGGGTGTAGGATCTTATGTGCATGATCCATATTCTGAGACCTACAATATGTTGGTGATTGCTATTCAGAAATGTAAATCAGTCAGGAGTTTGTCAGGGTTTTTGGAAGTAGCTCCTCACTGCCTACCAGCCTTTCAGTTGATCTGCCCAAACCTTACCTCTTTGAACCTAAGTTATGCACCTGGAATTCAAGGTAGTGATCTTACAAAGCTAATTTGCCACTCTAGGAAACTTCAGCGCTTATGGGTATGTTTGTATTAACTTGTATTTAGGGAACTCAAGATTTCTGCTTATTTATAATTGCAGATCTGAATCTTATAGTAGTTTTGCAATCTGTACAGATTCTGGATTGTATTGGAGATAAAGGACTAGAAGTTGTGGCTTCCACTTGCAAAGATTTGCTGGAATTGAGGGTTTTCCCTTCTGATCCTTATGTCGGGAATGGTGCAGTGACAGAAGAAGGCCTAGTTGCAATTTCCAGTGGATGCCGTAAGCTTAATTCGATTTTGTACTTCTGTGAGCAGATGACTAATGCAGCCCTCATAACAGTAGCCAAGAACTGCCCCAATTTCACTCGCTTTAGGTTGGCCATCCTCGATCCCAATAAACCGGATGCTGTGACCATGCAGCCATTGGATGAAGGTTTTGGGGCAATTGTTCATTCATGCAGGGGTCTTAGGCGGTTGTCACTTTCTGGACTTCTGACTGACCAAGTTTTCCTCTACATTGGGATGTATGCTGAGCAGCTTGAAATGCTTTCAATTGCATTTGCTGGGGATAGTGACAAGGGAATGCAGTACGTGTTAAATGGTTGCAAAAATCTTCGAAAGTTAGAGATCATGGACTGCCCTTTTGGTAATGCAGCTCTTCTACTGGACATAGGGAAGTATGAAACAATGCGATCCCTTTGGATGTCGTCCTGTGAAGTTACTCTTGGAGGCTGCAAGACCCTTGCAAAGAAGATGCCCCGGCTCAATGTGGAGATCATGAACAAAAACGAGAAGGCAGATTTTAGTGCCGATGATACACAGAAAGTAGACAAGATGTATCTATATCGAACATTGGTAGGGCAACGAAAAGATGCACCAGATTTCGTCTGCACTTTGTAGGGGAACCTGGGATGCATCTCTTCTTGCTTTACCTTTTTATTATGTAGTACTTGGTTTAGGGCAGCTGATTTTACGGATTTTTAGTCTGGTGTTTTAGAGGTTATGTTACTATTTTAAATTTATGGGAGATTTACATTTTGTAATCTTCGTTATTATAAATAGAACTACGTTGGCATTGGCAAAATGGGCCATTCGGCATATGTTTTCTGAAGCAGTCAAAACTTGCGGGATGCAATTTCGGCATAAATAGGCTTAAATTATGTAGAGAAGTTCAGTATTGCGCATATTCATCAGAAACTTGCTCTTATTGATCTCTTAATATCTTGTAAAAGTGAGATGAAGAGCGAAAGATCGAATTCAACTATTTGCTAATTGCAAACAATTGAAAGAGCTGGTTGTAGATACAAAATGCAAAGAACATTGAGTTCATCCAGTATTGGAGTAATAGAAACAAGCTTTGCCCGCTTCAACGTTGAGAAGATTTACATTCAATATAATAACATATTTGGAGGGTGTCCTGTTAAATAACATTCCGCACAGAAAGCATACAACTAAAAAACTTGACAAGCAGAAAAGAGCAATGGGGGATCAAAAATAAGAACTATCAGACCCCACAAATATGTGCAACTCATCAAGGAATCTTAAATTTTAAAAGCAGCACTCCTCCAACACACAGCAGCAACAAAGTGCGGCCAGACTGCAAACACAAAACATAACACTATCAGTAAATTGTCAGGAAAAAAAAAGGGGCAAATCCATAAATTCATGACATCTATCTGAAAACATGATGTCCAAATTTTATTGAGTAGAGCAAGGAGATTATCGGGAAGCAGCTGAGCCAGCCCCGTTTTGTAACCTCATCTGATATGCATGTGTGCCCACAAATAGAAGTACCTTATTTTCCTCAAAGTACTTAAAATAAGCCATCAACCAATATTCCATAAGCAGTTAAAATAATCATGATAATGTTACAGTCTTCAACATTTTCTATCATATGCAAATTAGATGCTTATCTAACTAATTCATTTAATTCAAAGATATTTATTTCAGGGATGAATTGTATTAACTGGGGAAGTATTTCAACCTTCCTCATGGCTGTTTATTTACGGTTTCACTCTCCTCCAACCTCTTAGAATACGGAGCTTAAGTATTTCCTGATATTTGAGCATCCCATGGGCATTGATGTACAAACGTGCAACTTAAAAACTTCCAAAGAAAGAACACCATATCCTCACAAGTGTGTACAAAGCGCATGGCACATTGGGAATAATGTGCTTATGAGCCCACAAGAAAGGAGTATCCAACAAGGTTTGCATGAGGTTCATGTCTATTCTTAACATTTTCCATACAAGCTACAAGGAAAAGAATTTAAAAGAAATGAAAAGATTAGACGACTAAAGACTGGAACCAGTATCATTGCCTAAACTGTCCTTAATATTGCGAAAATGAATGATCCTTTTCTTTTCTACCCTTAATCACATTAATAGATGCTAGTGTTTTTCATAAATTCCTATGCATATTATTACAATATAAGTCTACCAAAAAATTTAATAACTTCAGGATATGAACCTCAACTCTTATTGTACAATGATAAGAGCTCTCCGATTTGAATTAAATGGTCAAATAAATTATAATGATAAGAGTTTTAACCTTCTTCCTAATTCCTATAATTTGTTCTAAAATTAAATTCTATCACAGAACATCATATATCTCAACTAGGAAATGTGTCCCCTTGCTTTGCTTGGGCGTATGTCAGCACCAATAGCAACATTGGTTCGCACTAGGGATGACAATAGGTAGGTACCTGCAAAAAATGTTCTACTCAAACCAAATTATGTGTACTCCTACCTGAACCCATCTTAAATCTGTTTAAAAATATAATGTTAATACCAGTACTTGTCTCAAATTTGATTAATATCCGAACCCATTTAATTACTTGTTTACCATTAAAAAATTGAAAATAAAAAAATCTAACTAAATAAATAATTAAAAATTAAAAAATACACAAACAATCTACTATAAATTACTACAAAATCAAACAAAACAAAACAAAACAAATAAAACACAATCTAATTCAATACATTCAAATTAAAATAATTCATCAAATCGTAGAACAATAATATTTAAATTATAAAATTAAACATTGTTCATTTTGATAAAAAAATTATATTTAAAATATTTAACCGTTATATTTGTAATTCATCAACCACTACAAACACACAAAAAAATAATTAATTATATCATTATCATTACATTCAACAAACCATATATATATGTATAGCGGCTACTCAAGTATCTCTATTAGTTTTCTACCAAAACCTGTGATAGATTTTAATATTACTATCCAAATCCATTCCAAAAAATCCTAATAGAGTTATTCATTTGGGTTTAAACAAGTCTGGATAGACACTGATACCTGCAAAACCCGTTGCCATCCCTAGTTCGCATTCACTATTGATATGCATTTCTAATTAGATAAACGCTGCAAATTTAAGACCACCAAGCCAATAGTGTAACATGTTCATCATATTGCCTTAGATAATTCCTGCTCTAAATTAACTCATTAAACCAATCTACAATCTACTATCCATAGCGAAGAATTTGAGATACTAGCATAGCCATATTATAGGCTTCAGTTATAACACCACTCATAGAGCCAAAAAATATAGAAAAAGAGGCACACACATAAATAATTATACAGAAACACAAACATACCATCCTTGCAAAAACGATAAACAGCCACCGGAATTATCTTGGTAATGGTTATGCTCATAGTGATAATGCTCATATTGAGGCTGAACGGGATGCGGAGGAGGCGGTGGATATCCTTCAGCGAAATACCCTTGATACCCTTCGTATGGCTGCCGCGGCCCAGGTCGTGGATACCCGGGATACCCAGGTGGGGGCGGCGGCGGCGGATAACCTTCGTAAGGTGGTGGAGGCGGCGGAGGCGCTGATGGAGGGTATCCTGGAGGCGGATATGGTGGCGAATATCCTATTAAGTGAAAAAAAAAAATAAAGAAATCCCAATCAAATTCAAAACTGAGAAGGTAAAAAAATGAAAATTAAAGAAGAGGGTTTACCTGGAGGAGGATAGTGTTCATGGGGAGGTCTTTCGTAACTCATTTTGAGCAGTCGATCGCTGAGATTGCAAACAGAGGAGAAAGGGGATTGAAATGAAAGGATGATCAACTTGTTTTTATTATATTATAGATGTTGACAATCCCTCTCTTACATCTGTTGGATCAATCTTGATCATTTCTGCAATTCTATCGTGGTTTTCATCCAACTGCTATCAGCCGGAGCTCACAAAAGCTTAAAATGGATCCTTCCTCATCAAACAGCGCTTCTTTCAGCAATCAGCAGTGTAATTTGCAATAGATATCTCTTGGCCACCGGCTAGGCTGTCTCCAATCACTTCCCGCCAGATCATTATAGTTTCACGCATATTAAATACGAGTTTTATCTCCGTAATTAAAAATCTTCAAGTAAATTTGATATATCAGTATTAAAAAAAATCTAACAAACATATATATATATATATATATATTATTTAATAATTTAATTAGCTATAAATTATAGGATAGTTGATTCTATCTAAAAGTCTTTACTCTATCTGTTAAAAAGTGTTTATTATATGAAAATATTTTTAGATAGACTAAATCTATCATATTATATCTAATAAATATTATCATATTATCTATAAACTAATCTAATTGTATTCATAAAAATAAAATAATTAAATATACATCAATAAATAATTAGATTAGTTTACCGATTATATGGTAAGAATTTCTTTTATTGTCTCAAATCATATGTCAATTTTAATTTTAAAATATAATCAATATATGTCACATTAATTTTCACTTTCTTAAGTGTATATATATATATATTCAACCCCATGACCACAATTTTCCTTTTTATTTATTTATTTATTTTAGAATGTGAACACAGTTTTCTTAATTAGTACGAAAATCTTACCTTTTTAAAGACTTCCGTTGGTCATCTTGACATTAGACATTTCTTCATGCATTTGTAGATAAGTTACAGGTATTGAGATTCCGACTTCCGAAACTGACTAGGTGGAATCAGACCCAGCCTAATTTGTACAATTTTTTTTTTTTTTTTATGGTTTTGCAATTTTATGTGCACCTAATAGTGACTATTGAGATGCTGAATCCAACCGGTTCCTATCAGCCTTTCATTCATATGTATAAACCCAGACTAGTCTGGGTGTATTTTGTACATTTTCTCCAAAAATTACATCCTCTAGCTTTCCAATTTAATGTCCTCAATTACATACTTGAAGTTTCTTTCCTCAGTTGCCGTCTTCTATTATATTGACAGCAACGTTCAGATTTTATTAAAGCAGAGGCCAAATGAAATATTTAATTTGAATAGAATGTAATTATGTTCATGGCCAAACTAGCACTGAATTCCAAAATTGATAGGAAGTCGGTGATCTTAAAATGTACAGAATGCCACTAATTAATCCTTGCTGAGCGCAACAGGAATCAATTGATTCATATTGCACTTGCTCTTTAACTAATATTTAACTGATAATTATGGATAAAACCGTTCTCGATTTTAGAGAATAATGAACATTTAGCTAGCAAACTGACATGTAATCCTGCTTCCGGATGAGCATTCGCAGACAGACTAATAGTTCGTTCCTCAGCTGTATGAATCAACGCCTCTTTTTGTTTGCTTTTGCAGCACTGGACTTGGAGGGGGTGGCAATCAGGTACACAAACAAAACCACAATGGAGACCACAGAGATTAGAGACCCATATTTTGCCAATAGCCTCTGCAAAAAAAAGGGGGAAAAAAAACTAAGTACAAAGAAATATCAAATATTCTGAGAAGCTAAAAAAAAAAAAAATTATGGGAAGGTTAAGTAAAACTAATTGGATGGAGAAGAGAAATCATCAAGAAATCATATTAATGATCTCCAAATAGTGGACACCACCTGTCATAATAGTGTTTCGATACTTCAAAAACAAAATTGAAGATATATGAATTTTGTTTTGGCTATTTTACATGTCATTTGGATCCATCCAACTTGCAGGATGCATATTTTAACAACCACCATAACTAAAAACAAAGGTGAGGAAAAGATTAATCATACCTTAGCCTACAAAATATGGCCGAATTTGAAGGTAATTTCATAGAAGAAAGAAGAAGAAAAAGTAAAGCATCAGTCAGCTGGAATAATAGGTAAACAAGCAAAAAATAGCATACGTACTTGACATTCCAAAAAAAACTTACCCGCTCAAACTTCTTTTCAGGAGGTCTCTCAGCAAGGACATCTAGAGGCAGTATAGGAGTTGAAAATGCTTCCTATAGCCACAGCCAAACGATGAAAACTTAAAGAGTAAAAGAAGCAGAAGGGAAAAAAATATAGAAGGACATTTAGAGGCAGTATAGGAGTTGAGAATGCTTCCTATAGCCACAGCCAAACGATGAAAACTTAAAGAGTAAAGGAGCAGAAGGGAAAAAATATAGAACTGCAGAATTGTCAAACCTGCAGAGCTGCCTTAGTGGGAATACGGAAAGTAATGACTGCTGGGGAACCATAAAACATTCCTTTTACTTTGCCCTCCAATTCAAAATTGTGTGATAGGATACCACCACTACAAAATGTAAAGCAGATAATATGAACACTAACAGGAGAATGTCAAAAAGAAAAATTGACTGCTATTAATGCAAAGTTGGACTCACGCATCAAGTCTCTCCCATGACAGTGAAGTGTTGCCACTGATGACATCAAATACATCTTTAGGCCAGTGATCATCAACAAGACTCACATCATATGCAGTCCTGGAAAATTTACATAAGAGAAAACAAAAAGGAAAAGAAGAAACATATAAGACAAATGAAATTATATCTGCTAACCTTAAGACTGTAAATTCATCTTAATAACTTAACATTCAACTGGGAATGCGAGAAAATAGCACTAGGAGTCCAAAAAGCATATATAATTCGAGAAGGGTCGAAACAAATATATTACCTAAAACAACAAAGTTTATTCAGTTAGCAGTTAGCACCATCCAATTCCACGCAAAATAAGAGTCACCTTATATCATTGAAGCAATACGTAACATGCAGACTTGAATAAATAAAGGTTCTAGTATGCTGGGAAGAAGTAAACCATTATTTTTCATATTCCCAATCAATTGTCCATCTTCAGCCATAACAACCTATTGTCAACCAGAATACCCTTTGACCTGTTCCATCAGAGCAATGAGCACTAAAACCTCCTAAAACCCATAAGATTGGATATTTCATCGTTTACTTCTAAATTTCTATCAAAGTTGGGTAGTTCTTGTTGTTTATTGATTACTTTCATAATGTTCAGAAACTGCATTTGATTAACCACAAATATCGCATCACAGTAATACTAATCAACTGCAAAATTGACATCTCAAACAAAACCTAAACCTACCCATCGTTGATTCAAGAATAATTAATTCACCAATTTCATCATGGAATTCTAACAAATGGACTAACATGTCATCAAGGTCTACGTAGATCTTAGAATTCCTGTATCAGATTGCTGATGAACTTTAGAATAAATAAGAAATCCACTAATATAACAGAAATGCATAAAAACAATTTAGTCTAGTTCTTGATTTATGTATCCTGAAGAACGAGAAAATGATAAAATAATAATAATTGTTCCAAAGCTTCAATTACTTCGCCCTTCAACATCCAAATAGATAAATAAATAAATAAATATATATATATATATATATATATATATATATATAATTATGAATGTTTGGAGTTCGGCTAAAGTAGTTCAGTACTTAATATTTTTTATTCCAAGTTTTGAATTGAAGTTTTGTGAATGTAGAAAATATGTGCTTAGAAAG